>WEKY01046625.1:1034284-1103431 GCA_013390045.1 Picathartes gymnocephalus
AGCCCCGGGCGGGACCGCCCCGCCGCCGGGCAGGACGGGGCAGGATGGGGCACGGGGCCGGGGGCAGCCACGCCGGGCCGGGCAGGGCTGCGGGAGCAGGTACCTCTCCCGCCAGAGACGCGGTGGTACCGGTCCGAGTAGGGATGCTGGGGCAGGTACCGGTCCCTTTAGGGATGCTGAGATACCTGTCCGGATAGGGGTGCCGGAGCAGGTACCGCCCGGTTACAGACGCTGAGGTGCCGGTCCTGGTGGGGATGCTGGAGCAGGTACCACTCCCCTTACAGACACTGAGGTATCGGTCCGGGTAGAGATACTGGAGCAGGTACCGCTCCCATTACAGACGTGGAGGTCCTGGTCCTTTTAGAGAGGCTGAAGTACCAGTCCAGGGATGCTCGATCAGGTACTGGTCTGGGCAAGGATGCTGGAGTGGGTACCAGTATGATTCGAAGTGTTGGAGAAGATCCTGGTCTGGAGAGAGAGATTTTGGCACGGGCAGTGCTCAGGTGCTAATGAATGGATGGAGCAGGTTCCTAAGTGCAATATTGGTGTGAGTGGTCTGCTGGACAGGGATGCTGGGGCAAGTTGCAGCCCAGGGGGCTTAGGTGCCACTGCTGGTCGAGATGGGTGTGGTGGAAAGGGCACCAGCTGATGGGAGTGGTGGATAAAGGACCAGTCTGCAGGTGATTAAGGGACCAGTCTGTGGGACGGGAGAGACTGAGCAGGGATCAGGTGGGTGGGGGTGATGGAGCAGAGAGCTTAATCTACTGGTGTGTCCCCGTGGGATGCATTAGGGGCTTCATGATCACCCCTTACTGATCACTGCCATGGTTGGTGTTTACCTGCAGGTGCCATGTATGGCAGGGGCTAAAGCAGCCTCTCAGTCTGAGGAGCAGCAACACACTTCCCACCCCGTAAACCCCATCTCCAAGGTCTGCTTGGAAATGTAGGGAATGAGAGGAACAAATGCAGAGAGGAGGGTTTGCATTAACTTGAGGAACTTGCTACAGCAATCTGGAAAGCCAAATAATTTTATAACGAGGTGTGCACTTGGGGCGCACAAATGGCACAAAGGTCTTTCTGTTTGGGACCAGCTGACTCTGCCGCCTGTGTTACACCAAAACAAACACCTTGAGGAAATGATAAATGAAATGCAGTGATGTTTGTTTATTGTTTCATTGTTACGTTGTACTGGGTGTCACAGGCAAGAAGTGCTTAAAGGTCAGTAGCCTTGTCCAGAAATATCCAGCACCAGACTGTGGGTTACCAGGGTAGATGAGCTGTTGCTCTGCAATGAGCTGGCACTATCTATATAATAATAAAGGAAATTAAAATCTTCTGATGCATCCTCCCCATTGGACAGGCTGCTCTGATCCCCTAGCTTTCTTCCCATCTGCTTTTCCAGCTTCTGTTCTTTCTTCTGTCTCCTCACCTATCTGCTAGATCTACCCACCAGAACTTGCTGTGCCATTATTGAAAATCTATTCTGTTTTGTTACTTACTTGTCCTGTTTTTCACCCTGGTTCATTAGAGATTCCCAGTATTGTGTCTTTTTTCTCCTCTTTTTTTCTGTACATTGTATGGAAATTGGCTGTTTGCTGGCTGCTTATCTCCAAACCCTGGCATCTGAGTTTGTTGCTGTAGTTCCTCCAAGGAAGTACTGCCAAGCGGTGCAGCGGCAGAGACGGCAGCGGGGTCAGATGAGTTCTGTAGGAACAGCGAGCGGCTTGTTCCACACAGCATTCAGAAATGGTAGTGCAGGAGGGAACTGGCAGAGGAGAGCAGCACCCTGCACCCAGGGCGTGAAGGAGAGTCCTGCATCCTGTGCCCTCTGATACTCATGAGTGCCAAACCTTTCACAGATCAGTGGCCACATCAGCTGTACTTCCCCTACGGGGATGAACAGAGCAAAGGTGGGACCCTGCTATATTAATTAGAATTACTTAATCATAAAGTTGAGCAAGCTGAACCTTTCTCTTGCTTTGTCCTCTCCCACCCACTTTTCCCCATTGCATCTCTGGAGTGCTTCAGGTTTGATGAGCTCCTGCATCCCAAATGCAGTAAGGGACCAAACATTGCTCACCTTGCACAGAAGCCTGGCACAAAGGGCACTTCATGCCTGTGTGCTGCCATGGTGCCAGGAATGGTGAACACGATGCTCTGACCTGGCTGAAATGTATTGCTGTGGTGACATGGAAAAGCAGAGTGACTCGTCTACAGCAGAGGGTTTTCAAGTTCGAGAGCCACATAGCAGCACTTTTTGTTAACAGGTCCTGTAGGTAAAGGGAACTGTGTGACAGCAAAAGTACACAGCAGTGTACTTTTCGGAAGAGACCCTTCTGAAGTTTTCCAGGAGCTCTCTGTGTGTCCAGGAGGGAAGAGCTCCTCTCCTTGAGAGGTTTGGGAGATGCTGTATATTTGTGCAGCTTTCCCCCACATCAGGAATATTTGGCTGCTGGATCGCGTGGCTCAGCATCCTTCTTCACACCCCCCCAGACCACCCTGGCTTTAGTCAGTGCAGCAGGGAAGGAAGGAGCTGCCCAGCTGTCCCCTGGCAGGCTCGTGGCACTGAGGGGGGCTGGGAAACACGGGCAGGTGCAACTCTTTTCTTCTTTTTCCTTGGCATAAAAACACTCTCTAATTATTGTGAGGAGCAAACAGCTTGCCCACTTTTACACGTACCCTGCCCCCTGCCTGTGATTTGGATTGTCTTTGGAAGAACGTACCTCGTACGGGTGGGAGTGGGGCGGAACAGATTTCTCTCACCTACAAACAATGAGAAATTTCAGAAAGAAAACGCAAAATGTTCGTTGGGTGAAAAAACAGAGTAGAATACTGCTGGCAAAGGGACAAAAAATCCAAACCCCTGCTGTTTCTCTGGATAATAAGTTCCCTGCATCACAGGTGAAGGGCGGTAGGAGCTGAGGGCAGCTGGAGCTGCTCTGCCTGCCAGAGGCTTCTAAGAAAGATGTTTGTGCCTTAAGCAGTCCCATCTCACTCCTCTAGACATCCTTATGCCACCTCCCGCAGCCACGAGATGCTGAAACAAAGAGAGGTGTTGGGGCAAGGATGAAAATTCAGCAGTTTCTCGCTCCTGATGCTGCGTCGCCCTTGCTTAGCCCGTTCCTCCCACCCTGCAGCCACCCCTTTAAGCGGGTTTTCCCCCTGCCACATCTTTGTCACTGTCTGGACGTGTCACCTATGGGTGTGTGGCTTGGATGGCGTGCCCGGCGGAACTGTGGGATGCCGGTGGGATGCCGGTGGCATGCCGGTGGGATGCCGGTGGGATGCCGGTGCGATGCTGGCGGGCAGCGACACGCTCGCCCCGCTCGCCGGCGTGTGCTGCTCCGAGAAGTATTGCTGTGCTGAGTGGTCTTGGCACTTTGTTTCCGAACAGCCACCTGGTTCCGGGCTGCTGAACTTTTCCCGCAGCCCGGTGGCGCCTGTGTTTCCATGCACCGCTCCCGCTCTTTGTTTCGCTGGAAGGAAACAAAAGACACGCTCCCGTCTGTCTTGGGGAGCGCTGATGCCATCGCAGCCATTTCTTCATCGGCGCCGGGATGGGGCAGCGGGACGGACCTGTCCCCGCAGAGGAAGACAAAGGACTTGGCATCGAGTGGGATGATTATTGCCGGTGATGAGGAGGAAAATTGTGCTCCGGTTTAAGGGGACTCTCTTTGTTATTCTGCGCCTGCTCTTGCAGTTCTGCAGGGGTCCGGCTGTGTCCTGATTGTCTGTAGAGGGAGCTGGTGACCCGCTGCCACCAGGTGACTTCTCGAATTAGCGTCTGAGCCATCTTAGGGACCACTTGACACTTGGTAATGGCTTGGTCTTAATATGAGTCAGCCTTTTCCCTACTAGCCCGGACCACATGCCTTTCCATCCTGATTACAAGAGGAGTTATGTTCTGCTCTCTCTAAGTGACGAATAGGAGTCGCTGATATTGCTGGCCTGCCTGCCTGGGAGCTTGTCAGTAAATTGCCACTTTTTCCTCATGTGCCCTTTTCTAACGCCTGCCTTTCAAGGGCCCTGGAAGAGAGATTTTGTGTCCTTTATGGAGTCTGCTGCGCTTGCTATGAGCGGGCTGTAGCGGGCTGTAGTAGTAAGGCTTCTTGTCAGGGTTGGTCCACGGGGTATAAATGTCCTGCTTACGTCTTCCAGGCTGAGATTTATTGCTCCTAGCCCAGAGTTAGTCTAAGACTTGCTCTCCACCAGAAAGTTTTGCTGGAGAAGGTGCTGCATTCTACCAACAAGTGCTTTTGTGCGCTCACACAGTGGGTGTGCACAAGCCAACAATTATCCAGGTTGGGCAGGAGGAGGAATAGCTCTCAGCAGGACAGGAGCCCACAGACATCCTGGAAGTATTCATGTAAATGGAGCCAGAGGAGACCTTTGTACTCCTTGGGTACGGCAGGGCTCTAATAAAAGTTCCGTGACACATCAGGCTGAAAAATAAAAGCAATGTTGGAGCACTGATTTGAGTAAGAAAATACTCAGGGTAGGCTTTGATTGCAGCTCTTCTGACAATAGCCTGAGCCCAAGCAGCCGATTTCAGGTTGGCTGCAGAGCTCGCTCTCCTGCCCATGAAACACTCCCTCACCTCCTGCAGCCCTGCAGGGGCACGGTGGGCTGCCACAAAAACATATCCAAACCCCTGTGCTCCTGCCTGGAGCAGGCTGAGGGAGGTGAATGTCCACAGCTTGTTCCCTTAAGCTGAACTCTGAGGGAGAGGTGGGAGCAGTGGAACCTGCAGGGAGGGTTGGGAGCAGCCAATGGAACAAAAAGAAAATCCTGTCCTGGGAACATAACTAAGGGATTTCAGGTACATCTGCTGAAAAGTTACTCCACAGTCCAGTACTGGTTGTCAGCAGCTTACAGGACCCCCAAGGAGGGAATTTCTGAGCTTGCTGGTGAGGAGAGCTGTGGTGGGAGCATGCAAATCACCAGCCAGCCTTTCTTGGATTCAGTATTGCTATAGCCAGGCCAATTCATGCAACCAGAGCAATGAAGACAACAAAGCAGTTCCCAGCAGGGCTTCAGAGTTTCCTTTTTGCCCAGGTGGGCTTTTTGTTTCCCACCTGTGACCCTGCCAAGTGCACAATTCCAGTTGGGAATGCAAATGAAACCTTTCTGTCCCAGCAGAGAACGAGGAGTTGGGAGCGTTGGCTCATTTAGCAAAGGCTGGTTGAGCAGCTGACGGTGAGTTCAGAGACTCAGCCTCAGCAGTGCCATGGCTGCTCCTCTGTGCAACGCCAGGGACCAGGGCCAGCAGTGACACAGCAGATCCTGCTGCTGCCACCATCCCTCCCAGCCTTTCCCAGGCATCACCACCCCTCCCAGCCTTTCCCAGGCACCACCAGCTCCCCCAGCCTTTCCCGGGCATGGATGAGCTGAAGGAGTTGGTTTTCTCTCCCATGGCAGATGGGCTTTTGATCTTCCAGGAAAAGCGTTTAACAGGAGCACCTTTATCTTTTCTTGGGCTTTCAGGCTGTCCTAATGATAAGACAAGAGGAAATGGCCTCAAGTAGCACCAGAGGAGGTTTAGATTGGATAGTAGGAAAAAGTTCTTCACTGAGAGGTCTGACAAGCACAGGCTGCACAGGGAAGTGGTGGAGTCATGATCCCTGGAGGTATTTAAAAGATGTGTAGATGTGGCTCTTAGGAACACGGTTTCATGCTGGACTTGGCAGTGTTGGGTTGACTGTTGGACTCAGTGATCTTAAAGGATATTTTTAATCTGTATGATTCTATAATTCTGTGATTCTACACGTATATAGCTTTTTCATCCTTGAGAACAGCACTATTTAAATCAATCCACAGGCACAGTTGCTGTAAAAACCAGTTGTTCCAAATCAGACTTCTTCTAATTGCCTCCCACGTTTGTTTTCCCTGGGCCTGGGTCATCCTCAGCAGCAAGAAATAAGCCCAAAGTACAACATTAGACAATAATTATTTTGCCATTTCTCTGGCTTCAATCCCCAGTTGCCTCAGGAAACAAGGAAGTTCCCTGGCAAAGTAAATACACTGCAGGTGCAGAGTTTCAGGTGTCCTTCAGCAAACACCATTGCAGAGCAGGCTGTTGTCAGCTGCTCAGTCCCTTGCAATGCAGTAGAGAAAGGAAAAGGAAAAAAGAAGAGTGTCTTTACAGCTCCTTTTTCTTCACGTTCCCACTGTAAATGCTTGTCTTGGCTGGCAGCAGCCTTGATGGTGGTGGAGGCCTTGGGAGATGCATCTTCATCAACAGCAGCAGCACTGGCTCCAATTGGGAAGTGAAAGGACTGGTCCAGGGAAATGGGCACGGCACTGCTGAAACCTGCCAGAGCAGTGACAGTGGTGTGGGGTAAGAGCTCTTTTCAAACTTAAGTCTGAGTATTTCCTGCTATTGCAAATCAAGTCCTTGGTATTGCATGCAGAAATCCCCTGGGAATATCCCAAACAAACACAAACCCCAGCCCAGGCTCGCTGTCTGCATGCTGAGCACGCTGTCCCTCCCTGTGCACTGCTCTCCACAGGCAGGACTGCTTTGAAAAGCACATTTTGTCACAGTTCTGGAGTGCTCTCAAGGCATCCTCAGTCCAACAGCATCCCAGTGGGCTCCAGGTGTCACTGGCAGTTCTGAACCTAAGGATGGTTCTTACTCTGTGACCTGGCATCTCCAGCCCAGGCTTTGCAGCACCTTCAGAAATATCACTCAGCTCTCAGCCAGCGGCTACAACAGGGGCTGTGTTTCCCCTGCAAAGGTTAAGCATTGTCATGAGGCATCTCCAGCGCCTTTTCAGACACCCAGAAGCACACTCAGCTGGCAACCAGCAGCTGCTTAGTTGGTAATTAAACTTCTTACTGCTGCCCAGATTTCCATGGTATGGCTTTGTGAGCAGGGGAGGAGAGAGGAGGTCGAGCTCTGAAACCACTGTGGGCTCTTCAGTATTTGTCAGCTTGACATTGTGATCTGGGATCTACATCCCTCTGAAGGTCCTGGGATGCTTCTGTTGCTGGTTGTGGGGTGTAGCTCTCACCCAAGCACTCCCAGCCCTCTTTGTGTAGGCACCAGCTGTTATTTTGAGGATGCTCATACAGAAGAACTGCTCCAGGAGGATGTCTCTGCCCAGGAGAGGTCCTCAGCTTCTGCATCAACAGTGAAAGAGGAAACCACATGAGACCTTCAGTATTCCAGTATGGTGCACAGAGCACTGGGAAAAGAGATGAGAGGGGTGTAGGAGGATGAGCCCAAGGGCCCACAGCCCCATATGATGATGTTCATGTTGTACCATTTCCCAAGGTATGTGGCACCCAAGGTGCTGCAGGAGCCACTGGGATTTCTGGCTTCTGGGACAGGGATGCTCAGGGTGACAGGTTCTGCTGTAAGACTGATGCTGTGCTGTTTGTGCTCCCTGAGAGCTCTGCTCTGTTAGCAGAAAAAAATTATCTCAGGACAAAGACATAGTGTAGGCATGTTTTGTAAGCAGTGAGGCTTTTGTCTCAGCTACTCTCTAGGTCTCCCCTGGGCTCTTGGGATTTTTACCTTCTCCCTTCCAGAAGGGAAAGAAGAGAAAGAAAATAAGTTACACAAACATACACAAACGCACACACTGCCCAGTCCCAAGCCCCTCACTGGATCCTTTTTGCCTACTTCAATGTCTGTTTCTTTGCTGGCTATTTAATTAACACAGCCAGAGAAAAAGAGCTGATGCCAGGAATAATGTTTTAAAGATGAAGGAGGGAATAAGGTCCTGCCAGTGCACAGAATGGGGGCAGGGGAAGTGTCTGACATTTGAGCCCTGTGAGCATGTGAGTATTTTGTCTTTAGAGCAGTGATAGAACAAGAGCATCTTGAGGTGATTGAGTCAGGCCATGCTGATGTTATGGCAAGTGCATGTGGATGTGAGAGCTGACACTCCACAGATACAAAGGACACTTTTCTGGCTCAGGAAAAGCTCATCCTGGTTTGGGCCGAGAGCTCAAGGCAGGGACAGGGATTTGGTTACCCCAGTGCAGTGATCCCCAGCAGTGTCCTGGTGCCACTGGCATCTCTCCCATTGCCTCGCGTCCCTTTGTTGTCAGAGCTGCACCGTTCCTGCTGATTTGTCACTGGTTTTGTCTCGTAAGTGTTTCAGACTAATTGTCATATTCCTTATTAAGCGATAGATGTCTGTTTTGCAAGCTCATGTGTCTTCATTCCATCATGTCCTCAGCAGACACTTGAAGTGATTACACAGCATGGCTTGCAGCCAGACAGAGATGTCAGGGTCAAACCCTGCTCACATTTACTCAGGAGCCGATGTGGAGCCACTGTCACCACCTGACAGGCAGGGATGCTGAGCACCCCCGACCTTCCCGTCCTCTTGTGGTCCCTGGGGAGGAGCCTGCAGGATGGGTGATGTTGTGGAAGTGGAATTGGGGTGTGGGAAGAAGTGACAAAATTAACAAGGCTGCTTTGCATGGGGCTGACAGATTGCATTTCCCGTGACAAGTGCCATGAGCAACAGTGGCTGGTGCCTTACTGGTGCTTGCTGGAAGATGCTGCACTGCCAGCCTGGCTGCTCCTCATGTACCAGAGCTGCACTGGGACCACAGTGGGACCAGGTGATGTTTCTGGGAGCCATAATATGGGCACACTTTCCCAAATGTGATTGTATGACTCGATAGAAAGACTTAAGCTTGGAACACTAAAAATAACACCTGATATTTGGGAAGTTTTTGACACTTGGGCTGCCAAGCTGTGACAATATAATCAAGTGAGATTTTTTCAACACATTGAAGTGCGATTTCGAACATCTCATCAAGAGGTATTGCAGGATCTCCTGTCCTATCAGACATCTGCCTTAGACATGTCTTCTCAATTAATCCCTTGCTCACCTGGGGAGTGTGGGCACCACAGCTACCACCCAGCAACCACCACTTCTGTTCATCACAGTCTGCTCCACATCCCAGAATGAGAGAGCCTCCAAAACAGCTGGTGAAATGCCACAGGAATGGCCTGCAAGGGTCTGATATCCTGGCTTCCCTCAGTGTGTTATGAGATGGGATGCAGGAAGGTGAGATGATGCTGGAGCCTGGAAGAGCAGCATTCCTGGAGGGGTGAGCAGTGCCAGGGGAGTGCACAATGGGCTGTTTGAGTACAGGATCTCAAGGTGCAGAAATGCATCTCTGATCCCATCACTTCTTGTCTAGCTTTGACTTTTGTTTCTGATTTGCAAGTTGATTTACATGTGGGGTTTACCAGCCCTTCCTCTTCGAATTTGTGTTTACTGGGACAGCAGAGGATTTGATGGATATGGGTGGATTTTGACCTAAACTCCACAGTAACCACTTGAGTGTTTAGTGAGAAGCCCACAAGGGGACTTACCAATGAATGTGTCCTTTTCCATCTTTTCAGCCACACTCTGATGTGCTGATGGAAAGCCAGGACACAATCTCCACGGAACCCAGGTTCAGATTCTGGGCTTGGTTTCTTCTCACTTTGGGCTCCTGGGACACCTTTGCTTGTCCACCCTGCAGGGTAAGGCTGGACAGGTTGGCATTTGTAAGCCAGTTATTTCTCTTTCATAGATGACTTGGAAATGTGACAGTTTTTTCCCCAAAGCCCTGGAGTGCGTTTGCCATCCTGCTGTTCTCAACACAAACCCTGAATTTCTGGGAGGGGGAAGGGAGGGTTGAAGCCTGTGTCCTCATCCACATTTCACAGCACTGTGAGCATCAGCAGGAGCAAATCTGTAAAGTTTGGGAGGAGGAAGGCCATCTCTGTCCTTCATTTCCAGTGCCTGGGCAGTGTATCCTTTTGCCCAGAACTGTTAGTTACAGTGACTGGGTCTCTGGCCACAACACAGGATCCTGCAGAGGGGCTGTGAACGTCCCACTCCACATCCCCTCCACACTTGGCTGCCTTGGGGAGAGCCCCTGGGTTGGGAGGGCAGTGATTGTGGGTGGGTGGTCTCTAGCCAGGCCTAGCATCATGCTCATGTGCACTTCAGATAGAAAATAGCAATTCTGGTCTTGAGGAAAACACCAGAGTAGTCCTTAAAATATAGGTGGTGAGTTATTATTTTTTTTAAATAGATACAGACTGCCTTAATGGGTACACTCTGCAGCCATCTCAGGAGGCTGTTGGCTGCCTCTGCTTTTTTTGGGCCAGTGAAACCTTGCAGATCAATTCCTATGGTCCTCTGGGCCCTCTCACCCAGCAGGAGCCATACCCACTCTCAGCAAATGACGAGCAGCATTTTCAAGAGGACAGGTCTGCTGGAAGCTCACAGTGCCTGCTCCTGGCTTGTAGAACTCATTTTTTGGTGTTAAGGGCCAAGCTACTTCACCCCCACTGTCCCGGCTGTAAAAGAAGGATCATAAAATGCACCTACCATAAAAGCAGATTGTGAAAACCTAATTAGTTGGTGTTGGTCTTTTGAACCCCTCAGGTAAAAATTGCGGCACTCTGAACTCTCTTCCTGAGGAATTCAGGTGGATAAATTCAGCTTAATAATTCCCCAAGGGACTATTATCTAACTTTTGTGTATAGGAGGGAGAAGAGGAGGACTTGGGTTGCCCAGGGTCAGGAAGAGGCAGAGGTTTTGTTCCACCAGGAAAGAGCTTCACAAATGAGATTAAATGCAGGAGGGATGGAACGAGATGATCTTTAAGGTCCTTTTCAACCCAGATCATTCTGTGACCTCTGAAATGGGTGGTTGGGTAGGGCTGAAATTTCCAGTTAGTTCCTGTTCCTGTGCCCACTTCCCTTGTGTATGGCCTGCCACAAATGCTGGGGGAAACCAGGACTCGGGGGTGGGCATTGTAAAATACCCATGGAAAACACATTTTCTAATTTGTGAGCCTGGGAACGTGGACACATGGAGTCTGCTGGTAGAGATCCTCTCACCCAGCAAGGCTCTGTGACCTACTTGTTCAGTCAAAGCAGCTTTGATTGCACGTATCGAAGTGGCTCGAAGCGAGACCAAACTTACCTAGCAACAATTAAGAGAAGCATTTAAGAAGTGGGAAATGATGAAAAGGGAAACAAAAACCCTAAACAGGCCCATTCACAGTGGGTGAATAGAAGACTCTTTGCATACCTGATTTGTCACAAATTATTCATCCAAGAAAATTTGGACCTGAACCATAAGACAATTTTTCTTTTACATCCTCTGATTTATGAATCAGTGTCACTTTACATCTGAGCACAGAATGTTTTGACCTATATAATACTTTAGACAGTGGCAATGCAGCTTGAAAATCTCAGCAAAAATGAGAAAAGATGGCATAAGTCAGTAAGATGGCCTTAGCACATATAGATGCAACTTATCACTGGAAAACATCCCAACAGAAGCCCAAAGAAAAATGTTTTGTAAATAATAGGATTAGGAGGCAAGTTGGCACTTTGTGGAGCTGGCTATACAATCAAACTGATAACAACTAGATTAATAAGGCAATTCAATCCAAACACAGTGTAGCACTAGAAAGCTTTTCAAAATCAATGCTATCTGTGCTATTTTAATCGAGGTTGGTCTTTGCCTTTTGAAGCAAAGAGATTTGAAACTCCAGATCAGGAAGGTATAATAAAATGGACTAGGTTTTTTTCTTCTTCTTTTTTTTTTTTTTTAACATGGGCTTCTTAATTAGAACCCTCCATTTCTAAATGTTTTCCTCTTCTGAAGTCGGGGAACTGAAGGCATACAGGGGTACTGGCTTGCCTGTGTTGGTAATGAAGCATGACAGACCTTGGAAAAGACCTTGCTTTGTTCAGTTCTGGGTGTTTTGAGCAGCTGGTTTGTCTGGCTGGGACTCATCAGGGTGCTGAGCTGAGCAGGGTGGCTGGACAGGGCCACACAGCCCACAGCATCCTCCAGCACACACTGCCTTCCTCTGTACAAAGGGAGATTGTAGGGAAAATATCCTGAAGTTGTCGTGTGGCACACAAAGCACCAGAAGACTGACAGTTTCAAGCATTTTAAGATTCACTAAACCAGCTCAGACCTTCAGGCAAGTATCATGTCTCCACTTTGGGCAGTCTCCCTGTCTTGGAGAGAGGAACCAAGCCTGGCACAGGCAGCAGTGTCTTTGCCAGCGTCTCAGGTGTCCCTGAGAGCATCGTGTCTGCTGCTGGCCCACAGAGCAGTGATCCCAGAGCCATGGGAAGATGGTTAGCAGAGCCCTGCTCTCCTCCACCAGTAAGCTGCCCCCTCCATGTTCATTTATGACAGCGGAACGGTTTTCCTTGCAATGTTTCTGCTTTTCACAGTGTGTGAGGGGGAAAGAGTAACCCCTTGCACTGTCCTTGAGGGGTTCTCAGCTGGCAGCCAGTCCCCTTTCTCACCAGGCTGCACACAGGCAGCTGGGAGAGGTGCTCTCAGCTTGTTTTCCTCACATCCAGCGTCTGCAGCCCCAACACCTGCCTTCATTCCAGGAGGAGACCCACAGACCTGTCGCTGGGGGCATGTAAAGCCACACTGGATAAATGCATTTGAATAATACCTTGTGATGCTCTGAATCTTTCCTGCTGTAGCCACAGAACATGGATGAGGTGGGAACTAACACCTGGGGAATAGTCTTCTCTTCTTCCTAATTTCCCTTTTTTCCTTTCGCAGCGATTGTGAACCAGCACATATTCAGGGAAAAATAGCATTTCTTCCTCTAAGCTTTGTCTGTCCTACAGCAGGTGTGAAGGAGTGTGAATCCCATTTGGAAGGCTCCTTCAGAGGAGACGTCTCTGAGCGGGCGCGTGGTTTGCACACTAATCCAGTCTGCTCCCACACCCCGCCGTGAACCCCATTAATGTGCAGGCTTGTTAAATGCCAGTAGACTCCAAAAATGAGCCAGCCCTGCTGTTCCCTTGATGCACCAAAAAATGAAACAGCTCGCAGGCTCTCAGGTCTGTCAAAGGAAAGAGGAGAGCACTGGAGCAGGAATCTCTCTGACTTGGCCATGGATGGGCCCTGGCAGGAGGGAGGAAAGGGAAATCGTGGCATTTCCAAGGGTTTGATGTTCTGTGGTGCTGAGGGCTCTGCTCAGCCTAATGAGGGGATTTATGTCACATCCCGCGAGTCTGAAAATCCTTTTTAATGGCACCAAACACGCTCACACACACTTTTTCTCTTTCATTTTTCTCTAATGCATTTGGGATTTTTTTCAGAACTGGTAGAAATACATTCTCCTGAGATATATTTTCATTAAGGTATATATTTCTGGGTAGCAATATTTCTGCTGGAGGAGAATTTGGTTCTCTTTACGAGTGTGCTCATTGGAATATCTGTGCAATGGGAACAATAAACCAGCAATGAGTACATGGGACTTAAAATGTGTGTGACTGGGAGCCCAGATCCCTTGAGCATCACAAGATGGGTGATTTGTTCTTTGTGACCCCTTTGAAAACAGCAAGCTAAAGCAAGAAGGGACTCTGCAGCCAACTAGATGCAGACCAATACTTGTATGTATTTTTAAGTGAGGATTCACAGCTCATGTGAATGGTGTGATTTTCTAAAGGGGCTTGGTGAAACCCGTTCTTCAATATAATATCATAGAGGTGCTGGAAACTTTGGCTGTTCATTCCCACAGGTCTTGGTCAAACTGGTCTGGCATCTGTCCTTGTGTGGTGGTGTCAGGCCATGGGAGTGACACTGCTGTCACTTCAGGTCTCAGCTCCAGCATGTGAATGGCTGTGGTGAGTTGGCCTTGTAGCTTCAGCCAGATTACACCAAAAGTGGGGACAAAGGGCTTGAAGGCTCTCCCAGGATTGGAGTGGGCTGGAGTGGAGCTCTGGGTCTGGCCTGAGTCCCTGGGAGCTGGGAGAAGGTACCCTGTGAGGATGAAGGTCTCCACCAGTCAAGGAAGCTGGTTATTCAGTCTGGATAAAATAGAGATATTGAATATTCTCAACTAAAATCCAAGCTGACAAGCAGTGGTGGGAATCCTGTGCAGATCATTCAGTTCAGTCTCTGCCTGAGAAGGAGAGGGAAAGTCCCTTGGCAGCCTGGAGATGGAGAAGAGCTTCTCCATGCACTGCTGACACCTGGCTCATAAAGAGAAGTAGAGCTGTATTTAATGCAGCTGTAGGGCAGCATGCTGCTGTGGCAGCGAGACCAGATGTCTGTGATGGCTGGTTTGATCACACAGGTATTATTAATTGGGGTGGCTCGGGGCGTCCTTTGCCAGACTGATCTCACGGTCACAGTGGGGCAGCGGTGACAATGGATGAAAAGCCCCTCAGAGGCATCGGGACATCTCCCTGCTGGATGGGGTGGGACACGGGCAGTGCCTCCTCTCGGAGCCCTTTGGAGCAGGATCTCTTGACTGTTGAACAATGCTTGGCAAAAAGGAGCTGGATTTATAAATAATGCATTTCCTTTGTCTTGCAGGAGTTCTGGAGGCAGAGGTACAATCAGATCAGCTGTGAACAGCTTACATAGCAAATCTAATAGGTTTGTAAATTAGATTTTGTGTTCATTTGTTTTTGCTGTAAGGCAGCTATTAATCTGCTTCTCCTCTTCGCTGGATAGTGCTGTTCTTATTTAGCAAATGTATCTGTTTCTTTTCACTTTTGCTTTGCATTTTCTTAATCATTTCTCTCCCTCCTTCTTCCAGCTCAATGCAATAATCATTTGCAAGTAACCAAGGATCGGAAAGTTGTGGTGATTGAGAGAATGAGAAAGAGTTACTTATTGTGAAAATAAGTCAGTGATAGAGTTGCTATTTTCCATAGTTTTAAGTGCTATTAGAGGAGAGATCACTGTGTTTGGGATCAGAACTCCATTCAGTTTTATTGCAGTGCACTCCAGTAACATCCCTCCATGGCAGAGTCATTCCCTGGCATCCCAGCCCCATTCAGTGTTTCTCTGTGTTAATTTTTTACAATGATTCCCTGTCAGCCCAGCATTGCCAAGTGGCATGTTTGAAAAACTTAGTGACACCATGCAAGAAAGAGTGATGTCATTCTGTGATGATGTTACCATCCGTGATTAAAACACTGAAAATGGATGAAACCAAAAAAATCGTAGTTATTCCCAGGATTGCTTTACCCTACTTCCATTATGATTTTTGACACCTTCTAGGTAAGCTTTCCAAGACATGAGTGATGCAGCAAAATGCAAGAAGCAAACAAATCCAACAGACTGGCAGCCTCTGGAGAGGTACTGTACACACACACATCAGGGCACTGGCAGCCAGCATTTATAAACACATTTCCTTGCCTTTTTGAAACGTTATACAGTGTGAGCCACAGCGTGTCCTGGGGAGCTCTTTTCCTGAGCTGGAGATACGTTCCCAGGAGCTGGATGTTTGTCCATGAGCCTGGGCCACCACCTCTGCCCCAGCTCTCACTCTGCTCCCTCCTTGGAGTTTACATGCTTTATATAAATGCATTTATTTACAAAGCATTTCCCAGCTAGAAAAAGCCCTTTGCAGTGGAGAGGGAGATTCCCTTTAGCTGATAGCGAGTGCTTTGGCTGTGTATTTTTTAGAGTGCTCTGAAGTGTGAAGGCTTTTTTGGTACTGCAGATACACACACAGCTTCTTGATGAGATGCTTGGCTTCTTTTTTTTGGAGGGCAGCTGGCTGGAACCAAATATTTGGAAGCTCCTTCAATTCAGCCAGTTTGATTTAGAATGGCACAGAAGTGCTGGGGCTGATTTGCTTCTTAGAGCAGGGGTTAAATGCTGGGGTCTTCCAGTGATCATCTCCAGCACCTGGCTGCTGCTCATTTCTTGGTCTGGAACAGGTGATAGGGATGCTGAAATCCTTGTGCTCAATTCTAAGCAGGGAAAAAGTTTCCAGTGAGCCCCTCTTTAGTACAGGATGCTCACAGCCCAGTCTCACAAGCAGCTCAGCTGAATTAATTTCTCCATTGGGTGAAGAGAGGGTTGCTCCTCTCTGATGAGGATTTTAATCTTCTCCAGGAGCTGAGCTGGCTGTGCTTTGGGATGTTCATGTGCAACCATGAGGCATCAGGGAGGCAGCCCTGGCTAGGAAGTTTCTTAGTGAATTTTGGGGGCTTTGGGGTGTCTTGTGTGCAAGTGCCCATCTGCCAGCCTGTCACTGCGTTGTTTTTGTGCATGCCTTCCTGCAGCTCAGTGTGTAAGTGTGTTTTCTGTGGAGCTGTGCCTGGCTGTCAGTCTGTGTTCATGGAAGTGAGCGGGTATTTAAGGATCTCTTGTCTGTCTGCTTGAGTATAGCAGAATACGAACAGGCTTTCAGTTCTTGTTTAGCTAATAACTACAATTTTGCTTTTCTGATGAAGTTTGAATTCCAGCAGCCAGAGCTGAAGATGGTGATTAGAAGTGCCATTGGGATGCTAACGGATTCTGTCTCCCTCTGCCCGACTTTCTTTTCTCTAGAGCTGAAGCAGTAATAAATGACTCCTCGTCTCCAGCTGTTGTTGACAGAAGTAATGAAAGCATTAAGCACAACATTAAACCAGCCTCATCCAAATGGAGACACAACCAGACACTCTCTTTGAAGATCAGGTACTGGTAATTACCTATAGGACAAGAGACAGATTTGGTCCTCTCCAGTGCAAGCTGGCAAATTGCCTCCGTGTATCATCTAAAGAAGTCAAGGAAGAAATAAAAAGACTTATCTCCTGCTGAGCTAGGCTTCATATCTGTAAGCAGTCGCTTGGAAATGAATTCCCAGGGGAACCAGCTGGTCTGGCAACGAGGAAACAAGGAGCACTTGAGCCCCTGTTTTTCAGGCCAAGTGGAATTTGTGTGTGCAGGTGATGGGTCACAGAGAGAAGGAGACCTTCTTGCCTGGGTAAACTCAGGGACCCTCACTAATGGTGGGATGACTCTGGTAGCCTGGCCTGGGCAGGCGTGAGTGGAGAGGGGGGCAGGCAGTGAGATGGAGATATCCTTTTGTAAGCTGTGCCTGGAGAGCATCAGTCAGGGGGACTGGCCAGAGAGTGAGGGCAGCCGGGAGGCAAGAGCTCATCTTATGTCTGACCCAAGTTCTCTCTGCACCCCACCTGATAAGGCTGTTCTCTGCCCTGTGCTCAGGAAACAGATCTTGAAGTTCCTGGATGCCGAGAAGGACATTTCAGTGCTGAAGGGGACGCTGAAGCCGGGGGACATCATCCACTACGTCTTTGACAGGGACAGCACCATGAACGTGTCCCAGAACCTGTACGAGCTGCTGCCCCGCACCTCTCCCCTCAAGGGCAAGCAGTTCCCCACCTGTGCCATCGTGGGCAACTCGGGCGTGCTGCTCAGCAGCGGCTGCGGCCCCGAGATCGACGCTCACAGCTTCGTCATAAGGTAGGGGAGTGTTCCCTGCAGCTCAGGGCTCCCCGGGGCCTCAGGGCCTTCGGAGCAGTGCAGGGGGCTGGGATCCTCCTCACCTGGGGCAGCACAGCCCCACGGGCACACACAGAGCTCACCGATGCAAATGTCCTGCTGCAAACCCTTGCACTCATCTCCAAGTGCTGTCCCCGTGTTCTTGCAAGTGCGCCTCGTCTCTTCTCATGGTGCACCATTAACCCCCCACAAAATGCTCCCTCCTCTTCTCTCAGGTTTGCCCTCTTGCAAACAAATACCATCCTGAGCTCCCACAAACCTGATTCTTCCCCAAATCACTTCTGTCCTTGAGCACAGGGTGCACCACACGATGCCCTGGCACCACACTTGTGCATGCCCAGGTCTGACACTCCCCTGTGTCCCCTCTGTCCCCAGTGCTGTTGTCCCTGCAGCTGAACTGCCCCAGGGACCTGCAGCAGCACATCCTGAGCCCCACTGGGACACACCAAATTCACTATTTCAGGTGTCTGAAGTGGAGAGGAGGAGCTCCTGCCCTCCCAGCCCAATGCCCCTGTTAGCTGAAAGGCTGTGGAATCCACAGATGATTTATGTACATGCAGACATTTGTTTTCTGGTGAGTCTATTACGAGGACAGCCCAATCCATCAGCAGCTCACAGAGGCAGTGCTGGTGTGACGTGGGAATGAGGATAATGTCACCTCTGTCCCCCACTCAAACCCTGCTGCTCCAGCTGCCTGGATGCTGGCAGCTCCAGCCCATCCGCAGGGGATGGAGCATTATCCTGAACTGGAACTCAAGTGAGCAGAGGGAAAAACTGCTTATTGTGCTTCTGGCAAAGTTTAGTGAGGGGCATTCATGTCAGGCAGCAAAATTGCAGGAGAAGAGCTTTTCTGGATGTGAGGATGGGGATTTTGAGTGAGTTCTCCCCAGCCATGTGCTAGTACAGGTCTGGCACAGACACACTTCCCACTGTAGGTTGTCTGAGCCACTGCTGGAACCTGCATCTTCCTGAGGAGGGTTTGCTCCATCCAGGCAGCCTTTTCAGCAGGGTTGGCAGTGACCAGTGACTGGGTCTGTATCCAGGATACAGGTCCAATGTTTATTTTCAGTGGATTCACTCCTGTGACGAGTCAATCAAAGGGCCCCCATGCCAGTAGCTGGATTCTCTTACCACCATTCCTTTAGTTTTCCCATCTGTAAAGTATGGAAAACAGTAATAATGGCTGATTGTCGAGGCAGATGGTTAGGATGCAATTCCTCCTCATTAAATACTGTAACTTCACTGTCAAACACCACAGCAGAGCACTCAGTGTGCAAACACATCGGTACCCTCTGGTTTTCAGGATGCTGGGGGAGCATCTCTCTGCATCTCCCTGTTAACCATTTGCCCTGATTAACACAGATTATCCATCTCAAGGAGCTGTAGGAAACCACTCTATAACAAGGGTGATTTGTTGGCAGTTTGTCCCACTGGCCCTCAGCCCTCATGCTGGTGTGACACCGGAGCTCGTGGCACTTGGTCTGTGCCCACATGTACAACCTGAGAGGAGGCACCAATGAACACTACAGAAAAAGGTGTTTTTTGAGGGTGACAGCCTCCAGACAGCCAGGCCCTGTGGAGATCATGTCATGGCATCCCCCTCCTGCTGGTGTCAATATCACCACCGGTGCCACCAGGTCTGCTGTTTGCAGAGACTCCAGGAGGAGAAAAGGCATTTGGGATAATGTTACTCCAGCAGAGCTGGAATTAAGAGGCAAGTGTTTTCCTTGAGTGGATAAGGCTGTTTTGTCTCAAATCTGCCGTGAGAGCAAAGACTGGAGCTTTGTTGCTGATGTTACTTTTGAGTGGCACCAGAAGAGCCACTGCTCCCTGCAAACCACCCATGAGACACCACAGTTGTGACTGACATTAGCATTGTCCCGGAGGGACACATGTGCCATCATGCTGGGGGATGGTGGCCTGAGATGGAGATGGCTCATTATCACCAATTTATTGCAGAGAGTCATTTTCCCTCCTCCTCTTCGCAAAAGCCAGGGTGAATAGGCACACTGTCACCAGCCCTGGCTTCTGGCATCACACCCCCCTCGTGCCTGTCCCTGCCCTCCCTCAGTCCATTGAGCAGGGCTGTTGGGTGTTTCCCTTTGCAGGTGCAACCTGGCCCCTGTCCAGGAGTACTCCCAGGACGTGGGCATGAAGACAGACCTGGTGACAATGAACCCCTCGGTGATCCAGCGCGCCTTCGAGGACCTGGTCAACGAGACCTGGAGGGAGAAGCTGCTGCAGCGCCTGCACAGCCTCAACGGCAGCATCCTCTGGATCCCAGCCTTCATGGCCAAGGGGGGCAAGGAGAGAGTGGAGTGGGTGAACGAGCTCATCCTGAAGCACCACATCAACGTCAGGACTGCCTACCCCTCGCTGCGCCTGCTGCACGCTGTCCGAGGGTGAGAGCCTCTCTGGTGTGCTCCGAGCCAGCATCTCCTGAGCTCGAGAGTGATCCCTGCCTTTGTGCTGGAGGAAAACAGTGAAAGTTGTTTCTGTCTGCAGACCCTGAGGACGGGGTAGTGGATGGTCCCTAGAGAAGAACTGGAGATCACCTTGTGAACAGGGGCTCCCCACTGTGCTCTTTGAGTGTGAAGGCTTCTGGCAATATCCAAGCCTCAGTCTTGCAGCCTCCCTGGGGCACCACTTAAACTCCCCAACCTGTGGTTAGGGCTTTCCTTGGAGAAATGTGTGTGCACTGAGCTAGCAGTGAGATTGTCACCTTGTGCTTGAGTGACACGTGTGAGTCTCACACAGGTGCTCAGGGCAGGGAGCTGGTGTGTGAGCCTGGGTGGGAGGGGAGTGATGTGGTCTGGTGCTGCTGATCAGATAAATAGGGCCAGGTGGTGGTGACTGGGTTTACTGTGAGGGAAGGAAGGGGTCTTTCTGCTCTCTGCTTGCATCTTCAGGTGTACAGGAGACACAGGTGTGGTGGGGATGGGGAGGTTATAAAAGAAAAAGAGCCCCATGGGGAGATTTTCATGTAAATGACTTGGGAGTGGGGTGGGCTCTTGTTTTATTTCTCTGGGAAGATCATGATTCCTTAGGCATTTAGAGAGTTCAGGCAGACAGTGACTTTTGCTGGAGATGACTTATGGCAGTAGTTGTCCTCTGATCCTAACTAGAGCCCATGGTGCTCCCACTTCTAAGCCTCAGCATTAATGTTCCTTGGTTTCTCTGAGCACTTCTCCCCTCTGAGTCTGAGCTCTGCAGGTCAGCTGGTCCCTGCTGGGTGTTGCCTGTCCCAGCTCAGCTTGTGTGTCAGTGCTGGGGGTGGGTAGGGAACAGGTTTTGGGGTCATTTCTGCCAGGAGCAAGGCCAAGGAGGGGCTCCAGGGCAGCCAGGGGGGGCTGGGAGTGGTGCCACCGTGCCTCACAGGCAGCAATAATGAGCAAATACCACATCTGCCCCAAGTGCCTGTGCTAGAGGCTTCCCTGGGCCAGAGAGGCATCTCACACAAAACACTGGTTTTGAGGTAAAGAAAGGGAAGGAAATGATACCACAACTCACAGAAGGGGAAGACAGGAAGAAAAAAATCCCACAACCCAAATTCAGAGCTATTTCTAGCTGTAATTGACTTACTTTCATCTGTCAAAATAGAATTAAGCTCCTGTAATAAGCCCTCTAAATCAACAGGCTGCTAATCCTGTGCTGGCAACCATTCCCAGTGCCAGAAACTTCCCATAGGAAGCTTTGCAGAGGAGTTGGCAAGGGTTAGGCATCACTTTCCCATAGGAGTGGAGGATGCTTCCACAAGCTCAGCTGCTGAGCTTATCTTCCAACTCACAGCATCTTCCTGGCCTTTCTGTGTCACAGCCCTGTGGTCCAGCTGGGCTGGCTGGCACGCTGCTTGTCCCTGTGCAGCTCCAGCAGAGCAGTGTTGGAGCCACCACCTGTGGCTGGCAGGACCTGCCTGGCTGGAGGAGATGCAGGGATTTTGGGAGAAGCCCAGGGGTTCAGAGCTTCTCGTGCACAGAGCGGTGCACCCACTCTGCCCCATGGCTTGGAGCAGTGCCTTCCTTTTGCACGTGTTTTAGTGTAACCATGGACTTCACTGGGGTCCCATGCAAGGAACGTGGGTTTGGGCTTCTCAAAACCTCCTGGGGCTCACAGGGATGCAACCAGTCAAACCAGCAAGGAATTGAAGTGAGCTGGTGGTGTCAGGGATGAATATGGCACCAGCACGTGGCTGGACAGTGGCCGATGCCGATGGCAAACTCCAAGGTCCTGGCTGGAAATACAGCCAGGACCTCAGTCCTGTCCCTTGGGCTGCTCACCGTGCTGGGGGCAGTGGAGAAGGTGGCTCCTGGCAGCACTAATTCAATTATAAGCACAGAGACCAGTGCTAATCCTTGTCAGGGATTGCCCTCTAAGCCAAGGGAGCTGCTGCCTGACCTGGCCTCCTGCTCACACACTTATCAGCAGGAAAACAAGGATGCCTGCTGATTAGCAATTAATCTAATGAAACCTGCAGCCCCCTCAGAAACCAGAACTGATGGGAGCACTTCAACACTGACCCAGTGTGTTGTAGCCTGGCCCAGGAGCTCACAGAGGGATCACCTAGGGCTGGAGAGCAAAGGGCTGTGCTGTTCTGGGGGAAGGCTGGAGTCACTCTTAACCCTTTCCTTGGTGCAGCCTCCTCAGGTTTGGATTTGGTGGATTTAAGAATGATTCAGGCAGAATTGAATGAACTGGGCACAGCTGAGGGTGGTGGCTGATGCTCTTGGTGCTGTAGAGGAGGTGTCTCAGGTACCAACAGGGTTGTCTTGACCATCTTCTCAGGGTAATTAATATGATGTGGTTTGGGGTGAAGGAGCCCTTCCTCAGGTCAAACTGACCAGAATCACTAGGAGTTTACTTACTCTGCTTCTGTGTCACTGTCCAATTCCTATGGTCATCCCATATTTTTGCTTACAAGGAATGTGGTCTCCGACAATGTCCTCTCTCTGTGCCAGTTCATAGCACTGCACTTTTGTTTGACAGATCTGAGATTTGTGAAACAAATACATTTTGTGGCACGTGGTGTGCAGCAGAGAATGGATAATCCACAAAGCCCCACAGCACATCCCTCTGTGCTGCAGTGAGCTGCTGTTGCAGAGATGTCCCATCTTCTCCCTTTTTGGATAAAACTACCTTTTATCATCTACCCTGAGTTGATGTGTAAGTCACAAAGAAATGAGAAATGGGGGAAGATTTTCAGCCAATGCACCCCTTTATATTTTTTGTTTCCAAGGAATAGCACTTTCTACAAAGACTGACGTTTCAGCCAACTTCAATTTGGCCACAAAAGCATTGCCTTTTCTTTCTCCACTACCAGCAAAACACATTTGTGAGCCCTTGACTCCTCCTTGAACCACAATATTTGTTGTCCTGCTCTGCTTTCCCTCAAACCAAAACGCATTTCAGTGGCAATTGAGCGTTTTTCCTATAATTTTCAGTCCATTTTGGGGCATTTGTAGAGGGTGCATTGCTCAGATAAGTAAAAAGCATTTGGTTTTGTTGTCCTTAACAGCATCATTTGAGACCTCACCTTTCTGGCTGTGAGGGTGCTTTGAATGTTTGCTGATAGCTTTTTGTGTTGTTGATTCTGGATAATCGGTGCAGTAGGACGGAGGCTCTTCTCACACGGTTCAACTCACACCAGGAGGGGAGAGAGCCTTCAGCATTCCAATAGAGGAGCTCAGAAGGAGGCAGAGTCACCCCCAGGGCTGAAGAAGGGGGCAGTTTGGTGGCAGGGAGCCAGCTCCTGTGTGTTCCAGCTGTGTGTGCGTGCCTCACTTCGCAGCAGTTCCATAAAATGTCTTCTGAGCAATTCATCTGCGAGCCCCGTGCTCCTCACCTGGCTGGGGTGCAAGGAAGCCCCTTGTAAGTCTCCTGTTAGTGTCTCCAAAAAGCCTTGTAATCCCTATTGCCAAGCAGCTCTTGTTAGAGAAATAGCATGAAATGCAGGAAGAGAGGGAAAATAATTGTGTGTGGAGGTTTGTCTGTCAGTCCTTGCAGCGAATTCAGGGACACGTTTCGCTTTGTCTAATCTGGTCTAGCATTTCTCACTGCATCCATCACAAGGGTCTCTTGCCAGTAACCAATTCCAGTCCCATAAGATTTTGTTAAGGGCTTCTTGAGGGGAAAAAAAAATTAAAAATCAATAAACCTTCCAGCTCCTTGGCTTGGTCTCCTGTTAGGTTTAAGATCCGAGCAGCTGTGACAGCTGGCGTGTGCTCTTCAGGACAGCCATCGCCTTGCCTGGGGCCCAGCGTGCCACGTGCACTCAGAGCTGCAGCCTGACAGGCCACAAGGTGCATCCATCTCTGCCCTGGATGTCTGCCTGGTCCTCACACCCAAACAGGGCTGAGCCTTTGCTGAGTTTTCAGAGCACGATGCCTTTCCCATCCATCAGCTGTGCTGGAAACCCTCACTGGTCCCTCCTCACCTCGTGTCCCCATTGTGCCACATCCACTCCAACATCCTTTGCCTCACTCACCGCCACACAGGATGTGTGCAGATGATTCTCCTCACCTGTTGCTTTGACTGCACTCTTTTGCATCCCTTCACAGCCTTTGCTTTTCTCTAACACATCAAACCTAAGCTCCTGCTTTTCCTTTTCACAGCCCTCCCAGCTCAGCTTTTATCACCCTCTGTCTCCAGATCGGTTCTGCAGTGTCCAGCAGTGTCTGGCCAGCATCACCCACTTCTTTTCTAAACCAGCTACTTCATGCTTCCTCCTTTATGGAGTTTCATGCTAACAGGGGCTCCTCTGAAGTACCTGCCTTGGGGTCTCATGCCTTAAAGCCTTTCCCCTTCAGTCCCACAGATGGTTTAAGGACAGTGGTCCTGTGCTCAGGTGAAGGGATAAGATGTCCAAAAGGTGTAGGGGAAGAAAACAGCCATTCACAAGTGTGTGATTGGGCTGGGATGTAGGGAGAACTCTGAACACCCCATAAAGCCACATGTGGGTTAGGTCAGTGGATATCCCATAAAGAAATCCTTGTGTGAGCTATTATTCTCACCCCTTCTGCACTTGAGGCACATTGAAACCAAGCTGTGGTGTGTCTGCACTGGGGCCCCAAGAGAGTAAATTTATTCCTGTTAACCTGGGAGATTTAGTCTTTTCTTTTTCAAAAATGAAGGGGCATAGAAAGGAAAGGTGAAAGAAATAAGGTTATTCTCAATTCTTTTCCTTTTCTGTCTGTTTGGAAATGCTTTAACTTGAGGGTGTTGAATACCATATGTGTTTGAAAAGGCATCACAGAGCTGAAGGAGAAGAGAGTTTTTTATCTGTGGCTCAGAGTTGATTTGCTTGTGCCAAGTCACCAAAACCAGAGCCAGGCCACACGGTCTGGATCCAGTCTGGACAAAGAGGCTGGGTTTGGTGTTTGGGCTTTGCCCAGCCTTTGGATAAAACCTGACTGAGACCAGATGCAGTTTTTGGAGTCCGTGCTGCCATCTGGATGGGGACATACCCATTCCTGCTTGTCCAGAGTCACCGTTGGTGGCTCTTGGCTGTTCTGGTGGAGGTGACAGAGGAGACTCGATACCTGGACAGAAAAGGGCTGGAAGAAGCTGAATGGGGGGATAGCAGTTGCTCTCTGGGCTCCAGCACTTCATCCAGCCAGCACTGGGATGTGTTGTGTCCCCTGCCAGCACCAGCGGGTGCTGTCCCCACCTGCACCAACATCAGTCAGGGCACTCGCTCTGGTTATCTGTGTCTGCCTTTTCCCGGGTATTACTGGGAGCAGGATGTGTGTGGCAGGCTGATAATACACTGCTGCCAGTCAAGGACTACCACCTCCACAACAGCTTGTGTTTATATCACACTTTTATGAATTAGCTCTTCTAAAAGAGTCTGAAATTGCATTATTTCAGCTGTTCTGATTTGTATCACGAAATAATGCAGCTGATACTGTTGAAATTTGATTTCTTCATTGACCTAAGTCTTTTATTCATTTCATCAGGGCAATGGATTTTCTGTTAATTTTATTCTGTGTGTTAACCCTTACCTGGAGGGTACAAGTTGTTTTAGGTTTTTCTCAGGCATGTCAGGAGGTGGTTGGTAAGCAGAGAGCAGGACCCCACCCTCTCTAGCAGCCCTGGAATGCTGCCTGCAGGGAGGGGCTTTGCCCCCAGCATTCCAGCCAAAATCGAGGCCAGGCTCTTCTCCCCAAATTCAGTGATGCTGGGGGAGGATGAGCACTGTCAGTGTGGTGGGGCACGTGCTCCAGGTGTCCAGTGGAGAGGCTGCCACCTTCCCTGGCTCAGGTGGCAGCTGTGGCTTCCTAGGGGCAGGTTCAGAGTGTTGCCTCCTGAAGGATTCCCATTGGGCTTTAAGATCCCAAAAGAGCAGTTTCTTTCCTGTGGCTGCAGAGCAGCCCCCTCACAAGAGGCACTGATGGTCAGGCACCTGGCAGCAGTTCTGCTTAGGAGACTTCTAATCATCTCCAGTTGAGGATTAGGAGATGAGGAGCAACCAGAACCACCTCCCAGCTGTAGGATAAGACTCTCTGAGCTGCTCTTCTTAAATCTCGGTTCAAGAAGGTGTTAGGGCTTGTGTCTAGGCTGCCTCCTTACAAAGGATGTCCTTTAAGATCTGATGGCATTTTCTATCTGTCACTATCATGATCTGAAACCAGAGCTGTCTCAGGCAATTTTTCCCTGACAGCATCACGGTTCCTGTTCTGAGCCACATCCTGCTCAGGCTCCTGTTGTTCTCAGGAGCTGCATCCACACCTGAGGGTTTATTTACAGACACAACACCAGCTTCTGAAGTAGGTCCTGGCTGGGAGGACTGCTCTGAGAACAGAGATATTGGGTTTCAGGACTGCTCGTTGCTGTTCTCTTTTAATTGCTGTCTCATTCCATAAAATGTTGCAGTTAATAGTTATGGTGATTGGTGTAGCCAATTCAAAAAATAATTACTGCCTGCTTCGAGATTATCTTTCCTCCTAATTAAAATCCTGAACCTCACATATTAAAGGTGTGCTGTTGACACAGCATCCCATGTGCGTCCAGACAACCTCATTTGGATTTACAGAATTAATTAGGTTTTATTTCCAACCCCAGCTGTTCTCTCCTGCACCAGGGTTGTGGTTGCTGTCTCAGCTGGACCGTGGTGGGAGAGATAAGAGGAAGATCTTGCATAGCTCTGACACTCCCATCACAAGCCAGTCATTAAAAAGTATTTCCCAGACCTCACCAGAGGATTTTCCACCTTCACTGTCCAGGAAACAAATTGCAGGAGCTGTGGCATGGCCTGTGTTACGGATTGGGCATTATTTGTTATGTTATGTCATCCGTGTGGGTGCGCTGGGACAGCCTGGAGTCCATCACCCCCTCTCAAAGCTGTGTCGAGAATTTATAATAATGCTGCATGAGTGAGCTTTTTGCAATACCCTGCCTGCAACAAAGGGAAATACAGACAGAAGAGCCAGGTTTTAATTTTCATTATTAAAAGAATGAATTTTGGTGTTCCCTACCTTAATACTATCAATGCACTGGCTGCATGTGCTGAGGTGGATACACTGGGTTGGTTTTGCTAGGGTTGTTTTTGGGTGGTGGCTTGTGCACACTTGTTGATCTTGGTAAGGTTTTTTCTGTGTGCTGGGTTGCAGAGGAACAACGTGTCTATAGGGTGCTTCAGTGTCTGACCCAGGGCATTTTTCTCATTGTTAATATGCATGAAACTTGTGGTCACCTGAATGTCCTGTGCCTCTGTGCAAAACTCACTTCATCTTGCTGTCAGGGTCCTTGGATGTTCATAGAGTATTTATAGCCTCTCAACAAAACAAAAAAGTTAGTATTTTGGGAAGACAAAAGGTCACCAGTATTTTTCTGTGTGCTCCAGCTGGTAAATTGATAAAAGGAGAGTTTTAAGGCTAAAGCAGCTGCAGGGCAAACCCAGACAGTTGTCCTCCCCCAAAGCCAGCTGGTTAATATGGCTTGACAGTTCTTCCCAGGTGGCTTCCCTGGTGCATGAGGATACCCTAATTCACAGTGTTAAACGGTTGTGATAATCTCCCATTTCCCTGTTCACACAGGGGGTGTAATGTGCTTACCCATAAACCCATCAAGGAGGCTGCTTTATGGCTACCTGTGGGAGCAGGTTGCCTGGCACTGCAGCGAGCTCTGCCGGGCCCCCACAGCACAGCCCTGTGGTTGGGCAAGCACAGAAAATGCTGATGCTGTGCCACTGCGATACTGCTTTTCCCCCAGCTCCTTGCTCCTTTCTCATGCTGGATGCCAGCATGAGCCAGGCAAAGACCTCCTTCCCAAAACATCATATTTGTCCTTTGCTAAAGCCCCGTGGGCTTGAACATCCCTGGATGTGGCACCCCAAAGAACTGTCCCTGTGCCCTTCCTGCACACACCCAGGAAGTCACTCTGCTTCCAGAATTTGATTCACCAGAAAAGTCAATTTTTTCTCTTATCTGGCTGAGAACAAGCAAGCACGTTTTGTGCCTTCGTTGCTAAATTTTAATGGCTTTCGTGAAAAGCTAATTTGCAGGATTAAGGCTCAGCTGTCCCAAGGGTTCCTGCAGTCTGAGCACCAGACCCTCAGGAGCCCAGCAGAAAGTGCAAATGAGGAGTGAGACACTTCCTGGGGCTCCACTGCGACAGCAGGACCCGGCTCAGGATCCCAAATGTCTGCTGAGAGCACAGAAATGCCTTGTGCTCTGCCCTGCTTCCTCATGCCTTTTATCCAAGGTGCTGCCAGTCACCCACCTGAGCTCAGGCCCTTGGAAACACCCGTTAAAAATAATCCAAGGGCTCAGACAGGCTGCGGCAAAGCGGGATGTGCTGCCTGCACCAGCCCTGCCTGCTCTGGGGCAGTGCTGGCATCAGACATGCTGGGGGAGGAGGGAGTGTGCTTGATGGGGATATCTTCTACCTCCCCAAACCTTTTGCTTTCTGATTTTGCTCCTCTGACAGTGTTTTCCAGCTGAGCGAACCAGATAAGTTGCCTTTGCAATAAATACTGGGCGCTGGAAACATCTTTTTACAGGATGTTGATGCTGCAATAACTTTTATCAGCAGCCCAAAATACCACGGCAGATACCGTTTCTGCTGGTGCATCACTACATCCCTACATTCTTCCCCTGTTCTTTTTGCCATCCCTCATAAAAACGAACGTGCTCCCCAGCAGCGAGCACAGCTGACCTCCATATCTCACATTTTATATTGCAGTGTGCCATATTGTGTGTCTGATGGACTCATGCTGCCGAGTGTGCTGATGTATCTTGGTCCAGGATCACAGCAGCAGTTGCTGGGTGTAATGGGAACTCAGCAGCGCATCTTAGCTCTCTCAGCCTGGTGACCCTTTGTTCCAAGGCAGATGTTTTTCCAGCCCTGTCTCGTTTGCCATCAGAGTAAAAATCTTCATTCATCAGTGAAAGTCATCAGCATGTGTTTGACTGTGTCTGCTTTGAGGGGTTGTTGGAGTCTACTTGACATGTGGATGCTTTGGTCTGTGGTATTGATCTCCGGGGTTGATTGGAAGATAATTGTAGGCTGAAGTACCGAAGGCCACTGTTGCAAGCAATTTGTTTTTCATAAAGAATTGTCGAGGCATGAGATGCTTCAGTGCCATGGCAACAAGTGTGATATAACCAGCAGACAGAGAGCAGGAGGATGCAGTCCCTAGAGAGGCTTTTCCCTGGCATGGAGAACTCTGCTAGTCAGAACCCTCTCACTTTGAGTCGCCAATACATCTCAGTCAGAGGCTGGAGAGAGAAAACGTGCGGGACACGAGCTGGGTGTGCGGGGTGAGTAACAGGCTGCACTGTCCCTTCGCAGGTACTGGCTGACCAACAAGGTGCACATCAAGCGACCCACCACCGGCCTCCTCATGTACACCCTGGCCACCCGCTTCTGCAACCAGATCTATCTCTATGGATTCTGGCCCTTTCCCCTGGACCAGAACCAGAACCCGGTCAAGTACCACTACTACGACAGCCTGAAGTACGGCTACACCTCGCAGGCCAGCCCGCACACCATGCCCTTGGAGTTCAAAGCCTTAAAGACGCTGCACCAGCAAGGAGCCTTGAAGCTGACTGTGGGGGAGTGTGATGGGGCCACGTAGGGTGGTCCCTGGCCACGTTCCTGCACAGCCACGGGAGGAAGGGGAGGGGGCAGAAAGGACGAGTGGTGCCTGGTGGGGTTGGTCGTCTTTGTTAACGCGCAGGACAGCGACACAAATATATCTACGTGGTACCTATATATATTGACCTGAGTATTATAACTGTTCGGTGTTCACCAAGGGAGGGCCAGGAGAGATGCAGGAGCATCTGGCAAGACCGGCCTGGGCAAGTCTTGCCCAGGGGCTTGCTGGGCTCGAAGGGTGTTTGCCTTACATCCAAAAGGTGTGAAGGTGGCCTTGGTTTTTGAGGGTATGTTAGGTGATGGGTAAACGTGAGCCGTTTGTCGTGACTGGTCCGAGGTTGGTAGTTAGTTTGTCTGGCCAAGGGCGTCGGCAGCAAGGCGCGTCCTTGGCCCCGTGCTCGTGGCGGGGAGGGGAAGGGGCAGGGAGTGGGGTGGGCAGGGAAGGTTTGTTGGTGGCTCTCACAGCCCAGGGACTGCCCCGCAGGGACCAGTGCCCAGATCCATCCGAACACGGAGCACCGGGCTGGGCATGGCCGTAGGAGTGGGAGAAGCCTCCGGGGCTGCAGCTGGGTCACCGGGAGGTGGCAGGGAGCAGAGCTAAGCTGATCCCAGTGACACTCACACACGTGAGGGCCTCCGGAGAAGGAGAGCATCAGCGTTGGGCCAGGGGGCAGTGAGGAGGATGCTGAACCTGTATTTCTCTTCCTTTTCTATGGAGCAATGTGGGAAAGAGCAGAGGTGCTGGAACGTGGCAGGAAGGAGCTTCGCTGCCACAAACCAGCACCATTAGTACTGAGTGTCTCACTGTGCCACAAAGACACTCAGCATCTGTCAGGGCTCGTGAAAACCATACGTACATCCAGCTCTAATTCCTTTAATTCCCAACTGCTACCTGCTAAGCAGCCTGCCTTCTCTCCCCCTCCAAAAACTGCCGAAATATGGGTGACAGGCCTAGACCCAGCCAAGCAGAAAGACCACAGGACTTCAAGGGACTTTTTCAAGTCTAAATAATTTATTTTCAGTTTCTCCCCGAAGAACAGCACACAGCACTGAATTCCTGGAGTCCCACTCTGTGAGTCCTTTCAAGCCCTAATTATCTCTCACTCCCAACAGTTAAATACGATGTCAGATGGATCTTGATGGGATGCTTGCCTAGTGATGAACATCAGAGAAATAATTTTTTCCTTTTTATTTTTTTTTCTCCCAGACAGAACCCAAAATATAAAGAATTTTTTATAACCACATTTGCTTTTCTCTGATTTTCGGGGGTTTTGAAGGAAGCAACTAGATTGATCTGATGATTCTGTTTTATTTTCTGTCTCTGTAGCCTATTCGGTTTGTCTCCTAATTAGCACTCAGTGCCAGAATGCAGGTGAGTCCCAGGTCCAGCAAGGGCTGTTTGGGTTTAATTTGTGGGAGAGTAAATAACACTGCACAGGCAGACCTCAGTCGTGCACTTCACTGCTGCCATGGCTGGGTATCATCACCTTTGGGCCTCCTCCTGCTGCTATGTTTTTTAAGTTAAAAAGTGCACAGTTTGGGGCTGAAATGCTTGACATTGTCTCTTTAAAAGCTGAGTGCTTCAAGTGGGAAAAAGAAGAGCTCACTTTCATGTTTTGGGCCATAGAAGCTACTGTACCCATAGGAGCCTCCAGCCTGCTAATTAGTGTCAGATGAAGATGGCTAAGATTAAGGTATAAGCAACATTATAGTGGATAAATGTGGGCTAATCTGCCACTGAGGGGATGTTTCTTTCCAGCACCAGAAAATTACTTCTTTCATGTCGGTTTTTTTTTTTTTTTAAACCTGGTGCTTATTTTTTTTTTTTCATATTATTTTTACTTGACTTTAGTTTCACAATAAAGCTAAACCTGGCTGTGAACCTCAGCTTAAGCTGAGCTAGAAAGAGAGAGAGTAAAAGTGCAGGATGGAAGTAATCTGCAATCCCAAGGAGCTTCCCATGATTCAGGAGTGTTTCCTAAAGCCAGATAATTCCCAAGTTTGTCTCCAGCACAGGGCAGGGACAGAGCAGGGATGGAGCTGCAGGGCCTGCTAAAGCCAACTGTTGTATTGAGGGGCCTGGGCCATGGTACTGATTGCTGTTAGCAAACCTTCTTTTTAAATAAAAATAGAGGAAATGAAATAAATGTGCAGGGGTTTTATTTTTATTCTGTCTTTTCATCAAATAGAAGGGTGTGAGGGGAGGCAAGACCATGAAGTGCCATGGGATTAAATTGGGAGATCCTGGGACCCCTTTGCTGGTGAAGGAGGGGGGAAAGCTGGGCTTGTTTGTCCTCGTGGGGTGGGATGTCAGAGCTGTGCCAGGGAGACATCCAAAGCCATCAGGATGTCCTCACTGTGCCTACAGAGATTATTGAGCTGAAGCCACAGCAGCACAACAGGGGTGTGCTGGGGGGTGAAAAGGGGACGGGAGAAGAGTTTCTTGTTTTTTTTCTTGTGCCCTTGAAGCAGCTGCTGCATCAAAGCACAGGCAAGTTATAAGCAAATTATTCAGGGGGATGAAATTGCTGGTGATGTTTCTATTCCCAGAATGGGTCCTGTTTCACCCCTGTTGTAAAAATGCATTAAACCATGAGCAAGACCCTGCAGCTATTGAAATCTCTGGCTGAGCTCCCATTTCACCTCGCTGCCATGCAGGCTGGTCTCTGCTGTGTTTATATGCACAAAAACAACTAGAAATTTCACCTTGCTTTAGTTGTTTTGTGTCAAGCCCTCTGGTCTGGTTCTCTGAGCAGCTCCTCATGCTGGAAACATAATTTATCATCTCAGTTTCCAGCAAATAGGTGGGACCTGGCTCCACCAAGCCCCAGCAAGCTATAAAGCCCTTGTGCTGTTCGTGAGCAGCAGGAGCAGAGATTCAGATTCGCCTCCTGCAGCAGTGCCTGGGGTGGGTGGATGATATTTGGACTATTTTGGGGCAGCCGCCAGCCCTGGAGCAGCACGGCAGCTGCCAGATGCTGTGGGGACCCGGGGGCTGCACCAAGCTGCTGCTTGATGGATTTCTTCATGCCCAATTAAGGCTCTTCTGTCATCAAGAGTGAAACAAAAGCTACTTAGGCAGAGATGCAGGTGCACGTGTTGCAGCATGAATGTGGTTAAGTGCCCTCAATGGCAGCAGCAGCTCCCCGTGCTCTTCCCTCCTCCATCCCACCGCTCCCTCCAGCAGTGAGGCTGCTCCAAACTGGTGGTGCTGGTGGCTCTGGGATGGCGAGCTCCCTCCCATGGATTAGGCACATTTGTGTCAAAAGGCCTCTGGATGGTAAGAAATGACCTAATAGAGGTAAATCTGAGTCTCCAACTGGCTAAGCCCAGAGTTTGGGGCTGTTTCCCAGCGTGGCTTTTTGGGGCAATGCTCTAAAAGGTGTTTCTGGGCAAGCACAGTGATCTCCTCACCGCGTGCCCCTGGGGCACTTTCCATGGACAACAGCTCAGGGAGAAGGGCTGTGTGTTGCCTGCTCCCCACACCACGGTGAGAAGCCCAGCTTCAGTCTGAATGGCTTTTCATTTTATCCATCATTTGCTGGGTTACATCCCAGCCTTGGAGTCTGCCACAGCTGTGGCATATATAGAAATATATATATATATATATATATATATAGTGACATGGCTGTTGCTCTCCTGGGGGAGATCATGCCCGTTTCTGGCCCTGGCACTGAGCACATCTCCTTGGTCAAACTGCAGAGTCTGCAGGGCTCCACTGCCAACATCCTTTGTAATTAATACCTGCACTGCCTTGTTTAAAGCTGACTGGGGTGATCTGAGCTGCAGCAGCTCCTCTGAACTGCAGCACAGGATCCCCTGGCTGCTTCCCACACTCCCCAGCCCCTCATCCGGGCAGGGCTGCCCGAGGCACCACTTCCCTCCCAGCCCCACAGGAGAGGAATGGAGGAGGGACAGTCCCCTTCCCCCAAACTCTCCATCAGCCAGGGCTTGCTGCAGGTCAATAACCAACCCTCTGCTTCAGTCACAGCCCAGATAATTAGTGAGCAAAGTGCAAATAGTCACTGTGATTCAAATTACCTTTTAATTTCTTCTCAAGCTGCCTGAGGGGTTTTTTAGTCCTGTGAAAAAACTGATTTTTTTTTTTTTTTTTGAGACACCAGTCTTGCAAACCAGAAAGACACAATATTTTGTATTCAAGGTGCAATGAAAGTTGTTTGCATTTTTGCATTGCCTTTTGGATACTTCTTGGGAATAACACTGAGCACTTCAGTCAGTCTCACTAAAATTATACTAATTATTTCAATGGATCCCAATACAAACTCTTTTTTAATTTTGTGCAAAATAGTCTCAAAAAGGTGGCACCATCTACAAATCATGCAATAGATATTTTTTTTTAATCCACCACTCCTTTTCAAAATTTAAACAATCCAATTTCATGCTAGAGAAGCTTGAAACTATGGAGATTAAAGCTTAAAGCTTTGAGAGACCCACAGGGGATGGCAGGGAAGTGGTTTGGTTTCCTCCAGAGTGCCCCTCAATGTCAGGAGGTAAAACCAAGCACTTAACCATGGTCTCCAATGTAAAGCTTTGTCAAACCATACATTTTTCAGCTCTTTTGGTCTTTTGGTTGTTTTAGATTTTAGGTTTCTCATGTTTATGAGTGGTTTATTAGCATGTATATTCATCTCTAAGTGTTTCTCTATCACCCTCAGTACCAGACAGCAGAATTTCATTTTGGGGTCCCCCTTTTAACCACTTCAAATGCTTTCTAGCCTTCCTCTTCTTCACTACAACTTAATCTTATTTTTCTCTGTGAAAACTACTGAGCACCTCTGAGCTGGCAAATCTCCTCTGCAACTCCAGTAGTGCTCATGTCCAGGTTCTACATTGGGTCATCTCCTCACTGTGGATACCCCCAGCAGCAGGGAATGGATACTATGTCTTATTTCTGCTCCTGAGATCGTTGCACATCACCCATGTAGGCAAGGAAATTATGGAGAAGGGCCTTGGCCATAAGCCTGAACGATAACCAAAAAAATCACCATCCAGCCAAGAGGGTGGACTTCTCTCCCAGTATTAGCAACATCAAGGCATTCAGCAATAAGCTCATTTTCCAGCTGGAATAACTCCTGTTCATCAAACCTAACCTGATGCACAAGCAAGGCCATCACAGGCCGGTTCCCTTCCCAGCCCAGCTGGAGGCAGATGCATTTGGCTGCTTAACATCATCTCCAAGCAAATCTACCAGTGCCCCTACAAGGACCAGCATCAGCACTCACTGACCCTTCCCACTGTGATGCCCTCAAGACCTCAGGCATGAGCTGAGAACATGAAGTAACAACATGGATGGAAAAATCTCCTGCTTGGTTAATGAAGGAATCTTCAGCCTTCTCCAACCCCCTAAAGAGGGCACAGGCAGGAGGAGGAGAGACCTCAGGGTTGGTCAGGGAGATGCCATCCTAAAGGAGATACCAAACTCCTTGAAGACTGTGTAGTGCAGGCACTGAATTTACTGCTCACATGCTCAAAACAGAAGTGAGCTGTGTCTGTTGACTGTATCCATGAGAAAAGCACAGAGTTTGAGCATGGATTAGGAAAAAAACACTGTCCTTGAACGCCAAAAAGCAGCCGGGATCGTTGTCCCCTCTCAAAGTGCCCGGCCAGAACAAACCCACAGCTCTGCTGGAGGAACACTGCCAGCAATAAAAGTTAAGTCCCCCTGTGCTGAGAGGGTAGCAGGCCATCTGACACTAATCCTGTGCCTCCAGCAAACAAAGCCTCCCAGGCATTGTAAAATACCCTCCGCTCTTTGCTGGCTTGGTTGCCTGGAGAAGCAGCTCCAGTGAGGGCTGATGGAGCACTCGGGGTTCTCGCACGACCCAGGCAGCAAAGGTTAAAGCACATTAGAGCAGTGTAATGAGGTTTTTAACCAGCACTCTGGAAAGCCTCACACGCCACTTTCTAGAAAATGTTGCAATTTAGTCTTCAGCAGGAACCACAGAGCAAGGAAAATGTTATGCTTGGACCATCAGTCTTGTAGTGTCTCGCTGCACCGCTTCCTGATGAACTTGCTTAACTCAGCTTGTGTCTGGAATGACTTTGGAGTGGAGATTGCTAGGAAGAGGAGAAGAGGCAAGCTCTATTCCTGGACTGTATATTAGTGTTCCATATGGGTGCACAGCCAAAGCATATGGACCTCCATCTGTTAGGCAGGCCTGGCCTGGCCCCATGGATGGTTTGTAATGTGCGTAGATTCATCCAGATTTGGGATTCCTCCAAAGCAAGACGAGAACCAATGACTCAAATGTTGTGCAGAGCCATTGAAACTAATGGCACTAAACAACAATCATTTGTCTCCTGTTTGATTTTACTTGCTGTAAAATAATGAATTAGTTATGGGGGTGGGTGAGTATTGTGCTGTGGATGGAAGCTTTGAAGGAAACATGGTTAAAAGAAAACAAAACAAGAATCATCCTAGTGATTCTGTGTCAGATTCCTCCAAAGTATTATTCCCCCGAAAGTAAGCTGTGTCCTTCAACTTCAATAACATGGCATTTATGCTCCATCTGTGATCAGATTTAAAGAGGTTTGCAGGCATAATTCAGGCAACTTTCAGTGACAAATTCAAGGAAGCTGGAGAAAGAACTCTTGAAGTTCTTCCATGACTAAAACAACTCTAGGGAAAATGAACTTTGCTCCTGCAAGCTCTTTATTAACCACAAGCTCCAGACTTGGATGGTTTTTTTTCTTTTAAAACAATTAATTAGCCCCAAAAGACTTCAAGTCTTAGCATGCTGTGCTGTTCCTTGCACTGAGAAACCAGCATGTGGTGGGACTTGTCCTAACCTAGCTGAAATCAAGAGGCACTTGCAGCCCAGCAGCACCACGACTTCATCTGCTTCTTCAGGTCACATTTCTGCTTTGAAAAATGGGCCTCAGAGGCTGAATTTCAGGCACCATGCTGGAAACATTTCTGCTGAATTTTCCTGCAGAATTGTGTGGGACACATGATTAAAGCCATGGGATGACCGCCAAGGAGATGGGCTATTGTGGCAGCCCCTAGGGAGGGCTCATATCAGAAAAAAACCTCTCTCCACTAAATTAATTAATTGCCATGCATGTTAGCTCTGGGGTTTGGGGAAATTACCGTGGCCTGATATCCTTCAGCACTTTTATTCCTGGCTGGAGACCCGGGGAGTTGTTGAGGTTGCTGACTTAAGACACCATAACAAATGGCAAGAAATGACCGGGCAGGCGTTGTGATTTGTAACCTGCGCGTCCCACCTGCCTGGAGCACAGGCTTCACGGCACCTTTTCTAAGGATTTTATGGAAGGGGCAGATTTACAAGCATGCCAGCCTCCTCCTGGGCTTCCCAGGAGAGACCAGGAGAGCACAAATTTCTTGGCCAAAAACCATCTGAGAAGCCAGGCAGCTCTGAACATTCTGTGGTTTATTTTTGGAAGAAGCAATTTTGGTAATTGCATGTGCTAAATGAAAGGCAATTAGGGATGGAGGGAAGGTGTTGCATGTGTGTTGGAATAGGAGCCAGTTTCAAGCCAAAGGGTCTGTTAAAAACGTGGACCCCCAAGTGTGCCACAGGTCAAAGGGGGCAGGGAGGTGCTGAAGGGGTGTGTGGGTATTTATGGGTGTTTAATGTGAAACAGGGCACAGAAACTCTCAGATCTGTGATGTGTCTTTTATGGTCTTCCCAAGGTTTTAATTAAAAACGCAATAAAAGCACGATGAGAGGAAACCAGGATGTTTTAACAATCATCTGTTATAAATTGTTTTGTAGAGGGGGAAAGAAAATCAAAGAACAATTGTTGTGTAAAGGAGTTCGGGACACTGAGTTCACATGGAGAAATAAACCCTCTGGGAAAGGTTTTCCTGTCAGGAAGCACGTGCTGCACAGACAATAAAGTGCAGGGGGGCTTCCATGCTGCTGCAGGGATCTGCCAAGTGGCTGTTTCCCCATCAGGTACATCTGTCTGCCAGAAACATGGTACATGCCAGAGGACTGGGAGCAGGATCACACGCCAGGAGGTGGGATGAGGAGGATGTTGGATTTGGGCTGGGATGATCTTTGGATGGCTCAGAGGAGTTTCAGCTGTAATTTCTGCGACGACAGAGCACGATGCATTTTGTGCTTGGTGACAGGCACACTAAAATCATTTTGTTCAGCACCTGTTGCCTCTAACAGAGGTGACAGCAGGGAAACACTGGAACAGGATGGAAGGGAGTTAATGAGGCCCAGAGAGGCGGCTGCAGGGCATGCACGCATCAAATCTGGCAGTTTTTAAGGCATCATGAGGGTTTGGGGGTGTTCATGGCCTTGGAAAGGATCAGGGGTTTGCTGCCTACTGCTGGGGTGCCCTATCCATCTGGAGATGAATGCATCTGGACATGTCTGTGAGCTGGTCCCCTTCCCTGTGTCTCTGTATTCACATTCTCAGTGGAGAAGAGAACCCTGGGCCAGCCACCACAGCACTCCTGGGTTCTTTCTCCATCTCTTCCACAACCTCGATACCTTCAGGCTGTTCTCTCCGTGTGTGTTACTTAGTTTTTTGCAAGAAGAGAACTGCCTATGCCCCCAGCTGGTCCTTGCTGCTCCCACAGAAGCATTCTGGATGGGTTTTCTCTCTGCCTTCCAGATGAAATGAGTGAAAGCCCACAACAGCCATGGCTCCCAGCAGCCCCCAAAGACCATAGTTCCCTGAGCTTGTAGTTTAAATGGAGAATAGCTTCTAAAATTTAACGAGGATCTCTGTGAAAACAGAATCCCAAGGATAAAACAACAACCAAAAAAAGGAAGCCCATTGAATACCCATCCAATTAAGGCTTCAAACTGATCCTCATTAAACATCCATTCCTGACATTTGACAGCGTGGTTTGGATAAGAGCAGTGAAAAATCCCCTTGAAAAGGCAGATTGACATTTTGCAGAGGAGTGTTTTCATAGTAATACTAATGGCTTCAAACCCCCAGCTTATAACCTAATGTGGAAAAAAAAAAAAAAACCAACACCAAAACAAACCATTTGGCTTGGCAAAGGGGTAAGGAACAGCCAGGCTGGCTGGCAGGGAAACTCCTGGTGCCCAAACTCCTGGCTGTAGTGAATGCAGGCAACCCCTGGCCTTGGCTGCCCATGTGTAGGGTCCTCAAAAGGCAGCATTTAATAAGATACAGAAGCTGGGGTTTTTTTGGCTGAGCTGAATATGAAATCGCCATGGCAACCTTTCTTCCAAGGTGATCTGAGTCAGGTAGCAACAGCAGGGATGAGTTAAAGGTCATCCCTGCACAGGAAGATGGGCACTGATAAAGCACTTTAACAAGTCCCAGAGGAGGTGGCATTTAAAAGCCACTCAAAGGGCTCCGCCAGATCCGTGATGGGAGAGAAATCCAAGAACAGCAGTGATTGGAAAGCTCCTGGCTGACAGGCAGCAGCATCAGCAGTGCCCAGAGGTCACTCCCATGAGGGCACTGGGCCCATGAAATGTCCAGCCTCAGGTCTCCAGGACCTGGACAAGGGCTTGTTTAGCAGCTGGGTAGGAACTGGGGAAAACCTTTGCAAGAAAAGTTCCTGTTCTGGAGTGACAGCAATAACTCTGTGTAAGGGATGAATCCTCACCCTCCAGCAGAGAAATAATAATTTCAAAAATCATCTAAGACTAATTGCAAACTGATTTTCACCAGGACTTATGCTCCCAAAATGCCTGAGGTTCTTCGAGAAACATCCCCTCCCACCTCAGACGAAGGGCTCAGTGTGATTTGTGACAATGAGCCAGTGCTATTATCCTCACTCCACAGAGAAGGAAAACAGAGCCATGGAGGGGGGAGGGTTCTGTCATCTCCACAGCTAAATCCAGGCATTTAAAAATACAGCTTGGAGCCCAGTGACAGCAGCTGCTCTGTAGTTTGGCCAAGTGCTGGCACACGACATTTTGGGTGTTACAGGGTTGGGGTGGCTTGGTCTGAGTGACCCAACACAGATCAGGCAGCAAGGTAGTGGCAGGGAATGGTTTTGGAGCTGTGGGAATCTTCCTGTATGCCATCTATTTTTAATTTTACTATGTTTTTTCTGATTCTCAGGGTCTCTTTTCAAGTTTTCCCCCTATAACCACAGGGGCTAAAAACTCACAGGTTTTGTTGTATTAATGAAAGCTGAGCATCCCAAGTAATCTCAGGTTCAAGAGTTGTGACTTCAAAAACCCCACAAATAGCATGCCCTGTGGAAAAAAAAAAAAAATAAGTAGTCCAAGCTCACAGCACCCTTTTCCCCCACTCCTGCAAAGCTCAGTTTTTAACTGGAGCTCACATCCCACTCTCAGCCATAGCTTACATTCATCTCCTCCATGGCTGCAGCTCCTGGGTCAGGTCCCTCGCTGCTAGAAGCCAGGGGATAAGCCTGATGGCTGGGAGAGAAACCAGAGGTTCAGGAGATCTTCAGAGCTTGTTCTTGCTGCTGTACTGGTGGGGGCAGAGACCCTGACAGCGCGGCAGTTTTAAGCAAGACCCAAATGGAAACTTCTGCCCCACCCTGCCCTGTGGTCTCTAGGCTGGATGCTCACATTGCAAACCCTGCTGCACACATCACACCACTGGATTTGTCCAAATCAACATGTATTTACTTTCAGGGGAAATGTCTCTCTAGCCTTGTTTTGGAGGGAGGAAGTGAGGAAAAGGTGGATCTGAAATGAAGCCCAGAGAAAGGGCACTGGGGGACCGTGGTCTGCAGAACACATGGAAGCTCCAGCCCTGTCCAGATCCCAGGAGGTTGCTGGCTCCTGCTGAAATTTCTGCTTCTCTGACCAAAGCCACATGCTCAGTGCTGGCCCCAGCCCTCCTGGCTGCCAACCCATCTGAACACAGCGTTACACAAGTGCTTTGTGCCCTTCCTCTGTCCAGAAATTGGGACAAAATAAACCATTCTGCTCTGCTCACGAGGAGGGTCAGTCTGCACCTTGCTCAGCCTTTGGAGTTGCCACCGACTTGTCATCAGAGCTGCTCTAATTTGAACTAATGACTGGGAAACTCATTGCTGATTACAGGGCACTGCCAGGCTCTGGCTGCCAGCACACAAAATTCCAACTGCCCCTGCAAAGCCTGGTAGGATAATATTTCATAGCATTGCCAAAATGGACTTCAGCCGTTTATTTTGACAGCTGTAGTTTTAATTATTTATGATTAGGTTTTACAGTGTGCTGGTAAAAGGGCCACGAGGCATTTAATAAAGAAAAAAAAAAAAAAAAAAAAGAAAGAATGAGCCTCGTAGACCTTGTCTCAGAGCTGTGATAAAGCAGGAGGGAGAAATGGGGAAAAGCTGGACCAGAGGACTCAAACTGGGAATCTTCTATGGACCACAAGGAAAAGCTATTTCCCTTTGGACACCTCAGTAATTATCATAAAGCTGAGTGAGCGAGCAGTTCAAAACTTTGAGACAGGGCACAAATTTGCAATTTTTTAGAGCACAGACTCATTGCAGGAGGTAGGGGACCTGTGAGCAAGAAAATCCCTGTACTCCATCCCTTTGACAATTTAATCCCAACCCACCCACCAGGCAGAAGAGCATTTCCGCTGCAGTGTCTCAGCATTTGCCCTTTTGGGGAACAGATACAAAAGCCACACATTTCAAAGAAGAGAAAGTGACACAAATACACATAAGGGAGGGGGAATTTGGAATGACTAAAAAGGTTCCAGCCTGTCCAACATCCACCCACTTGTTGGAGAAAAGTCCCACTGGTATCACAGTTTGGATCCAGCATACCCTGATGCTCCTCTCCTTCTCTGTGGGGATGTGGGGTCCACAAGACAGATCACACACTGGATAATCATGCCTGAAATGTGCAGGTTGGGTCATCTTGATTTTTTTCCCAGTCAAGAATATCTCCAAATATCATGTCATTCCCATGGAAAACTTCAGGCACACAGAATTGAAAATTTCATCAGAAATATATGTAATGGGAATTATTTCCCTGGTGATGCTAGGCAGCCCTTAAAATGTGTGAACTTGAGGACATAATTTAGCATCTCTGCTGCAGCTCTTGATTTTCCAAAGGGAGAGAGAAACAGTAGCCCACTTCGTTAAAGCTCTTGGGAGACAGATTGTTGGAGAACATTAAATAAAAACTCCCTGTTACTGCTATGCAAGGGAGGATTTGAGGTCTTGCCATTCTCCTGCGAGGCTGAATTTGCACCATAACTGGTGCTTGATGAATGTGAGGCCGTGGCAAAGGCTGTCCCAGAGATACTGCAATCACCGCTTCAGTGTTAGTCTGAGGGGACCCATCACTTCCGAGCTGATTTTAAAGGGGAGCATGAAATGAGCTGAGACTTAACACCCGCACATCAAGAGGAGATAGATGTAAAAAATAAATCGGTTTCTCAGGCAGGGGGTCAGGCTAATCACCTGCAGGTTCTGTTTGCTTGGGCGTGCTTCCTACACAGCAACCCGACTCGATTTTTGCCCATGTTAAAAATAAAAGCAAGTTAGGACATCTGGAACTTTGAGATGGCATTCAGGGGAAAGCCCTTGCTCTGGGAAGTGCCTTCTGCTGTTTCCCCTCACATGAAGAGCAGGAGGTGGCTGTGCCATCCCCACGCTGAAGGACAGCAGCCACTCCACGGCCACTAAACTTCCCTAACTGGTTGAGCCATCCCTGACCAGTGTGTGCCCTTCTCTGCTGCCCTCCATCTTCCATGGTCATTGCCATCACTTTGAAGTCCCACCAGGTCGTTTCCATGGTCATATGGAATTGATACAAATGACTGCAGAATATGCAGGGCAGAAGAGACTCAGCTCGGCTCTCGGCAGAGCATTTTGCAAAGAGGATTAGCAGCTGTGGGGGATGATTATTATCATTAATGATGTCAGAAGGGAGGCAAGCAGAGAATTCAGTATTTAGTATTTTGACAAAAGCCACAGGGTTCGGATTTGCAGTCAAATTCTACAAAATGTTCTGCACCAAAGGCTTAAAAAACAAGTTAAATGTTTATTACACTAATAATTCTCCAGTTAACGTCAAGGCAGGTGAACAGGGGATCTAACACTTGATCCCCTGCTAAGGCTTTGGCAATTGCAAATGCTGAAAAGCCCGATGAGACTACATAGGTTGCACAGAGGTAGCAGCACATGCTGCTGGGGACTCAAAAAGGGCTCCTAATTGCCCAAACCTGCCAGAACATGGTTTGTGCCCTGGCTCCTGACCTCCACACAGCCTGAAATCCAGCGTGCTCCGGCTCTCCAGCATCAAACACACCCCAGGAGGATGTATTTGGAGCAGGCAGGATAGCTCTGGCTCTTATGTGATGCCCTTACAACCTGAGCACACCTCTTCAGAAGACTCTGATCCTCCTCTGAGCCTCATATGCCTTCAAAGCGCTTTCTTCTGCAGCTCCAGCTCCTGAGTCCATGCTCATTTTTCACTTCCAAACCCCAAACTAGAAGACCTTGCAGGAGGCAGGGCGTGCAGAGAAGTGTATAAATAGCTGTCCACTGAGATAGTCAAGTTAATTAGGAGATAACATTATATAAAACAAAATAAAGCACTAATGAATAAACAAACAAGCCACATTTGGGATCTTTTCAAACCCTTTCAAGCCAGTACTTTGACTTTCAGATGCCTGAGAACCTGAGGAGTGGCAGGAGCAGCAGCAGGGCAGAACATAGGCCTGGAAAAAATAGGTGGGAAGGAAATGCAGAGCTGTGATTCAGAGAGAGGAGCAGGACTCAGCATTTCATGCTCCCTGGGGAGAGATCCAGGTTCACTTCTTTGTTCCGATAAATTCAACCAGCTTGGCCCAGGGCAAGACTTTTAACTTTTCCCCTAGTAGTGAGCCTTGATTGTTGCTGAAAGGATGAGATGGACAATTCCCACCAACACCCTGGGCTCCTCACCCCATGGCTGCTCCAGGGTGCTCACAGCCCTGTCAGCACCAACACAATACTGGCTTACAAACTGTAACTCTTTCAAACCAGCCCAGTGCACCTCAGTTTTCCCTACAACAGGCCACCTCCCTCCTGTCCTGGACCTTCAAGGCTGGATTCCCCCATGGCAGGGACAGCAGCAGGGCACTGTGGGGCTCGACCAGCGGGACTTTCTTTATTCTGCAGTTTCCAACCTGGGAAATGTAGGTCACTGAGCTTCAGCACGACCTACATTCACAGCTCCAAAGAAGCCCCTTTCGCCAATGTTGATGCTTTCTAGCCTCAGGTTGAGTCTGGAACACACACACGAGTGCCCTGCTTTGCCTGGGTGTCCAAGGAGGGACGTTATGGCCGTGCCCGAGCAGATGCTGCCCAGACCATGCGTGTCCTGCACACGTGGCTGCAGCAGGGCCCTGCCTGAGCCAACAGCAAACTCGGGTCTCTGTAAAAGCATCTCCTCACTCAGGACTAGCTGTACTTATGCCCTGCAGGAGAAGGATGGACAACAAAGGGAATTTTAGCTTTCCCGTTGTCTTTCCAGTGTGTTGGATGGGGCTGGCAGGAGCAGAGGAAAGTGCACCCACACATGGCACCCCTGGCAGAGCCGTGGGCAGGCAGCAGCTCCAGCAATGAGTGTGGAATCCCAGAATCACAGAATGGTTTGGGTTGGGAAGGACCTTAAAGATCATCTTGTCCAAACCCCCCCGCTATGGGCAGGGACACTTTCCACTACACCAGGTTGCTCAGAGTCCTGTCCAACCTGACCTTGAACACTTCTAGGGATGGGACAACCCTGTGCCAGCACCTCAGCACCCTCATAATAAAGAATTTGTAAATCTATAGCTCTCCTCTTTGAGTTTAAAACCATTCACTATCTCCTGTAAAAGGTTAGTCTCCCTCTTTTTAGAAGCCCTTGTTAGGTATGGAAAGTCTCAATGAGGTCTCCACAGAGCCTTCTCTTCTCCAAGTTGAACAACCCCAGCTCTCTCAGCCTGTATTCATAAGAGAATTGCTCCAACCCTCAGATCATCACTGTGCACCCAAAATTGTCCTGCCTTGGTTGCCACTGGCAGTACTCCTGCTCTTGTCTTCACTGGAGGCAAGATTTTCACTCCAGTTTTCTTCTTTCTTCACATAGGTGAGGTAAAAAAAAAAACTGTCAGGTGCTTTTTGTGCGTAAGGGAATTCTTCATATGCTTCATCTGTCTTTTACTGAAGTGCCACTTTCACTGATCCTTTCAGACCTCGTCACCATCCATCACATCACCTCTACACCTCGGATACCCAGAAAATATGAGTCATACTGACTGGGTTTTGTGCACAGGGAGAAAGGAAACACTCTCACATGACTGTTACTTTCCCTAACTTTGGGAGAATATTTTAAATTATCCTAGACTATTATTAGCGATTCTTTTCACAAGATAAACATGAAAGAAAAGACAAAAAAAATCTGAAGGAGAAGGAACGGCATGAGAAAAGGGGGAAAGAAGAAGAAGAAGAATCCTTGTATGCTCTGGAGAAAAGGCATGGACAAACCATCATTCCTGGTACCTACACGCCCTGTGGAAGGCATGTGATAGCTCACAGCAGCCACCCACGTCACCTAGCTGTGTTTGGTGGCCTTTCAGTGTCACAAAAACATCTGAAAGGGCAATGATGTTCACCCTGGGAATGTCTCCAAATCCTGGATAACCTGGCATCAGGGACAAAGCACGGCTTGAACAGCTGGGGGAACAGAAATAGCCCAGAATCTCTCCTGAACTGTTTATTTCACGACTGAGGTGCATTGGACAAATCACTATCGATGCTCCTCTTCTCTTCCTGCCTCCCACAGCTTTCTGAGGCTGCCCAGGGAGAGCCATATCTGTCACTGGTTTCATGCTGTTATTGGCTAATGGAAAACAGGTCAGGCACCCTGGCTTGGTTCAGGACCAGCACACTTGGTGCAGCACTGATCCAGTCCTGAGGGTCCAGCTTTGACCACCGCAGCCTCCCAGAGCTTTCCCAGAACCACACACCACTCCTGCCCTTCCCCAGCTCTTCCATCGTGTCCTGTGCATGTTTGCATCCCATATACCGTGCACAAATGTAGGTCATTGCAAAGACCACGTCTCAGCAAACTGTGAAATCTCAGCTTGGCCTCTTGCCTTATGTGCAAGGGGATTTTCTCACCTCCCATTGCTCCTGGCTGCTGCTGCTGCACTGAGTTCTTCCCTCTCAGCGAGTCCCTGCTCCCCAGCAAGTGCCAGGAAATCTCCTGGCAGCAGCGATGGCAAATGCCCTGTGACAGGGTGAGCACTGTGGGCTGCCTCGGGCAGGGACAGGGGGTGAGGTGTGACAAACTCCAGCATCTCACCTGAATATCTTCAGTGCAACCACCCATCCAGCACCCCCACTGCCACTGGGACCTCTCCTAGGCATGTCTCCCCTCTGTGCACTGGAGTGAAAGGAAAATCACTTTGTTTTGTACACACGAGGCACCGACATTCTTGCAAGCAGTGGGGGCTCCACGTTTGTGGTGGTGGCGGCAGGAGCAGGGTCCGTCCTTCTGGCTTTTTACTGCTGGGTGGGCAAAGTCAAAAAACCAAAACAATGTGTCCATGTGCTGAGAACAAAATAAGGGCTTGTTGGCTGGCAGCTGGCAGCACAGGAAATCCACCTTTGTGTCATCTCAGCAGAGCCAGAGCTGAACCAGCTGCATTTTTGGCAGGAACCCTTCCTCCTTCCCTCACTCGTGGTCAGTATGTGCTGCTCCGAAGCCTAATGCAGGCTGAATGACACCAAGCTGTGACATCCTCTGGGTGCCTGGAGGTGCCACACCACATTTCCAAACACCCCAGTGACAAGAGCCAGCCAGTGGAGTGTGATGGGGAGAGAGCTGGAGCCACTGAGCCAGATGATGTAATGTATTGGCCATGTTACACACGCATCACCAGGGCTGAGCTGACCTCCACAACAGCAGGAACAGATTCTTCCCCCAGTGCTTCCAGCCAGGCTGTGTCCCCTGCACCTTCTACCTCCATCCCAACAGGGCTTCCAAGCCAGCAGAATTAGTTCTGCTAAATAAAGGTAGCTCCTAACAAGGGCTCTTGGTCTCTGACCCAGCAGCTCATGATTTTTTGGGAGGGTCACAGACATGGTGTACAAAAGCTCAGTGCAGCATCAAAACCACTGACTAACCCCACACCTGCTGAACACTTGATATTTGTGAGCTGCATAAAGGTTTCCTCTGTTTGCACACATTTTTATTAGCCCTTAATAGGCTTCAAATGAAGTCTTTTCAGGTTCTGCACAAAGTGCCAAAGGAAGCCTAAAATTCCATGTTCCTCATGTCCTTCCTCAGATTTCACCTTTTTAGACAGCACATCAAAACAGGAACATAATGGAGCTGCTATTACTGCTAACATTTTTCACATTATTCGAGGTGCAGGGAACAATTATATGGCATTAATGACATGTTGCTACACTCAGATCTGCCAAACTGTGGCTCCATTCACCTTCTCCCCTCCACTTCTGTTCTTCCCCACCTGCTCCCCGTCAGCAGGTGAGGCACAGCCAGTTCGCTCTGCTTCCTCTGAAAATCCTACCAGAGGAAACTCCAAACACTCCGAGTTCCTTTCAGAAAAATAAAATAAAATGAGCCGAGGAAACATCACCTTCCAGAGGCTTTTGCCCCAGGGCAGCAGCAGCACCTTGAAGCCTCCGGCGCAGGGCAAATTGCACAGCAGCTCTCGGTGATGGGAGCAGACCCACCTTGTGCCCAGCTGCCTGTTCTGCTGATGAAGAGCCTGGCAGGTCTCCTCAGTTCTCCTTCCAAGCTTTTACAAGCCAGACTCATTAATCACCTCTCCCTTACCCAGAGAGACCTCACTACACACTCCCTGCTTGCCAGCTTTGGAGCAAAAAGAGACAGATGTGGTTCCCAGGCTTTTGACCTGAGGTTGTGGGAGCTTTAGGTTCTGCAGCCCTCTGTGCGGGATGGTGATGCCCTGGCTGACTTGTGGAGCCCTGGTTCAGGGATGGAGCTCTGAGAGGTCTTTCCTGTGGCTCAGGCTGCCCAGGTTGGCACAAGCTGCAAGCCCAGCCTGGTGGAAAGCCAGCCGGCCACGCAGCGATTCCAAGTCCAGTTATACAGTTAAACAGCTGAATAACCCTGCCCTGGCACTGGGGAAGGAAGTGTCATTCATTTTATGGCTGGAGGGAGCCAGGAGAAAGCATCTTCTAGAGGTAAGAAATGCACACAGCAGCACTGAAGCTATTGGAGGATTTTGTATTGTGAAGTTCTGGAGGCACAGGTTCCAAAAATGCCATGTTTCCCCAGAAGCATAGCCATGGTGCCATGGGGCAGGCACTGGAGCAGTCTCAGCATCCTTGCACTTAAAGGGATGTGGTTTGGTGCATCTGAATGACTAAGAAGCTTTCAGCCCAGTGCTATGTCTTTACACAAGCTGTCAGCTCTGTTGGATCTGTAGCCTTGCACCTTCTTCATCAGGCTTCCTCCTCCACCTGGGGCTCATGGATAATGACTGGGGTGGGAGGAGCAGCTTTAAAAAGGATAGCACTTGGCAGGTGTTTGGTCACTTGATGAGATGGGAGGGAGGAAGGGTCAGGACCAGAAAATGGCGAAGAGCACAAGTGGAGCAATCACTTCAAGTGGTACAAGGTGGTTGGGATGTATTTTGTTAGGTAAGAGCTCATGGAGGCCAGCAGAGCTCCACACCTCACCAGAGAGATCTCCAGGGGCTTCCTAGAGACAGGTAAGGTAGAAAAAATAGCTCAGAGGATTTGTTCTGAGCACACAGAAGGTGTTTTGGTTTTAAGTCAAATAATGGTGGTATCAGAAACCACATTTGTACATGTGCTTCTTTGCTCCTGGCACCCCTCTCTGAGTGGTTTGATAATGCTCAGGGTGGAGAGGGGATGCCTGAGACATCCAGATTTGAGACTGGGAATGGGTGAGGGGTCTGTGTCTGCCAGCAGTAGTGAGGTGATTGGTCACCTGTATCTCATCTTCAGGCTTGAACCCACCAAGGTGGACATCAGGACTCTCTAAAATCCTGAAGCTTAAAGTACCTGGAGGTGGCGTGGCCAAGGGCAGTAATGCCAGCTTGGAGAGTGAGCACTGGGTGTACTGAGCCAGTGCTTTCACATGGCTGAAGGGCTGTGCTGTGTTCTTGTGGGTTTAGAGCAAACAGAGCAGGAATTGATACATCTTGAGTGCTGTATTCTGCATTTGACATCTCCGTGCATGCACCTCGTGTGCGTGAATTCATCCTCCTGCCTGTTTGCTCTCACACTAATGAGAGATTCTCACTCATTTCTTTGTTACGCCAGCTCTAATTTCCAGCTCTTTGACACGAGCAACCATTTTTCTCTAAAAGGCTGAGATCACATGGCAGGATTATAAATTTACTCCTGAAATGCACCATTAATAAATAATAAAGTGTTTATAAATATGCAAAATAGATTATTAGTCATTTCTACAAAATCTTGGCTACAGGAGCATAAAAGTGTGCCCTGCGGCTTGTATATCTATTATAAAAAAGAGGAAGAAACTAAAAAGAAATTCAGATTCCCTTTTTAACTTCCAAGCAGTAAACACTGAATAACTTCTTTCTGATAATGATTATGTTAAAAGCAAATCATTTGTTTCCTCGAACAGCCATGAACAATGCACTCCAAATATGTGGTTTTAAAAATATTATGTACGTGTAGAGGGACAGAGCATGTCCTTCATTTGAACAGCTCATTAAATACAAGTTCTTCAGCAAGAGCCTTGCCCTGTCTGTGAGCACCCTGAGCAGGAACATTCTTTTATTTAAGTTTAGCAAGCTTCAGGAGTGCTAAGAGTGCCTAAATATTCCTGTCTCTTAACTACAGGAGCTCAGATTGGAACCTTGAATCATGGAATCTCCGAGTGGTTTGGATTGAAAGGGGCTGTAAAGATCATCCAGTTCCATGGGCAATGTGCATTTGCTCATAGAGTCAGACGTGGGAAAGGGCAGTTCCTGAGGATCTCTGCGTTGTTCTGGGTAACACCTGCATTTCCAGCAAGACCCATCCTCATCAGGAGGTTGTTGGAGCAATGTTTTGCCTCGTTAGTCCACAATAAACAGATTTATTTCTCCTTTGCCAGAGCCTTACCCAGAAGGGCGCTGTTAACCTGTACTGCAGATAACGCACAGCAGCTGCGGGTGGGAGTCAGGAAACTGGGAATGTGGTGGCAGAAATACCACGGGAAGCTGGATGGCAAAAGGGGTAGGAGGGGAAGAAGGGCACGGACCACTGCATTCACTGCTGAACTCTGAAAGCATTGCTGCACCATCAGCAAGAGGAACTGGTCTGACCCCCAAAAAAGTTATCATACACAGTAAAGGAAATTGCCTAAACAGACTGGGGTTTTTTATTGTTTACTTGAGAATCGTCTCAGTGCCATGGGATCTGTGCTGTAGGAGTCCTTATGCAAGGAGATGGAGAGAACCAGGTAATTTCAGACACTGTCCAAAAGGGGCTCCTGAGACAACTCTGCTGACAGCCAGGCAAAAATGAAGTGGGGAAATGTCAAACATTCTTGACCTGAGCTTAAACCTTTATGAATTGAGGGCAGAGGGAGAGAAATGTGTCTGTAAAGAAAAGCGTCTCTTCAGATAAATAAGTTTGTATCAAGCCACAGACAGCCTGGAAATCCATGGAGGGGAAACAGCTGGGGGAGGCAAAGGATTTGGAAGTGATGCTTCAAGGAATTGATGACAAAGAGTTTATTTTTGCTCAGCAGCAGTGCAGTGGTTATTCTGGGCTGGCATCAGAGCTGATGCGGATCAGCCACATCAACACAGGCCCCTTTAACAGACTTGCTCCCTGGCAAGAAATGCACATCTGAAACTCACAGCTGAGGATTCACTGTGAGCAGGGCCAGCAAGTCTGGAAGGGAGGTTGACTTCCGTGACCCTATAGCCTGGAGAGAGTCTCTTTCCAACCTGGATGTAAGAGGGAATTGTGCCACAGTTATTTCACTGGCATTTAGACTTGGCAGAGGAGTCCCCAGGGATGTTCTGTGCTGCTCAGCACAGGTCAGAGAAGATGTTTAAACTGGCTCATCCGGCTTTTGGAATTGGTAAAGGTCCTGGGCAGGTATCTGGTGCTAAACTGTTGAAAGGCCAGAATAACAACATGTACATTGAATTAAATTATCCAGGAAGAGCCACTGCAAGAAGCTCAGAGGAGTCAGAATAAGCTTTAGCAGATGACGTGTTACCCTTCACGGAAAAGCCTTAAAATAAATTGCCCTGGCTGAGGTGGTACAACAGGTCATCTAATCCTTATCCCTCCTCATCCTTCAAACCAGCAGTCCCCCATCTGCACACGACAGAGCTGAAACCTTGGCCAGGGAATCTGAGTCGTTGTTTCACACTCAGATCAGTGGGTTCCCTCCATCACTGGGCAGGATGGATTGGGCAGTGACAGGCAACAACCAGGAGTGTGTTCTCAAGCCAGGGCTGGCAGCCTTTGCAGGCTGGCCATTAGGATTGTAACATCTTCCAAGGCAGAGATTTAACATGCTGGTCGAAGCTTTGAAGCAGCTGCTCGAGCTCCTCAGGACCTGCCTTCTCCTTCTTTGTCCATATGCAGCCTAAGTGAGCTCTCCCCACAGAGCTGGGGGGAGCTGGGCTCCCCTGTGCTGCTGGTCCCCCAATGTGGAGGCAAGTGAGGGAACAAGGCGGCTGGAGACACCAGCATGAGAGGAGAGAAAAGCCTAGAAACCAGCTTTATGCCTCCTGAGCTATCAAAAACTGCATCTGGATTTTTAACACCCTCTGCTTCTTAGCTTTAAAAGCAATGGCCACGCCTTCCATGCTGCTTTCTTGAGCTGAAGAGTTGTTTTCTATGAATTAGAAGTAATGTTTTGAAATATATTTGGCTCATCTAACATGCTGTGAGCAAACGGCCACGGGAGAAGCGAGCCAACCTGGAGTGGGTGTCTATTTGAAGCCAGAGCTAGAAGAGTTTCTGGCCTCTTCAAAATTGGTAATTGCCAGCTGATAGGGAGATTAACTGTCCTCAGTGTTTCTGTGCAGCCTAGTTACAGACTACTCAGTCTTAAGCAATTAGAGCTGTTCCTGTTTTATACTCTTAATAGAGCTCGTTGTCAGGCATGATTCCAATCATCTCAGTGCTCAGCTTCTGTCTCTGATAGCATTTGCCACACATCGCTGACAATTTTGCAGTTATCAGTATCAAGGCATCCAAAGATCACTGACACTGAGACACAAGGAAGGCACCCCCCCGCCTTCTCCAGGGTTATAAATGTGAATTAGCTCTGTTCACTTAACCTCACTCCTGAACACTGACTTGCTAATAAGAGCAGCAGCTTGTATGAGGGTGGTAACAGCCACCCACGGGAGAGGGGAAGCTGTGTTGTACTCTGGCCCATGCAGAACTCTTCTAAATACTGCAAAAATAACCCCTTAATTGGAACCGTTTAGAGAAATATATGAAGACTTGCCTGAGAACATCTTTATTGTAGCTTTGGGTTTCCCCATGACAAAATTCAGAAAGGGTTAAGCTGAGCTTTGCCCTTTCCTCACACAGCCTCAGCTGCAATAACCGTCATCAAACTCAGCTCTTCAGCTCCTACTTAGGTAATAATTTCCACCAGATTTTTGGTCATTTGCTCATCTTCCACTTGAGACCCCATCAGAAAGGTAAGTACACCAGCAATTGCAGCCCCTGCCTTTTGTTCTGTGACATCCTCACTCCTGCAGCCTGTGCTAAGAGCAGCCTGTCCTGCTTAGCCAGCGTTAGGCTGCGGCTCACCTTGAGTGGTCTTACAGCTTCCTACACAGACCAGCTTTGCTGCTCAGCAGCTGGCTCAGGGCTGACAGCATTTTGATGGGTATTTTGAATTAGACTGAGGTTTACTTTGCTGCTGGCAGGACATGATTTAAAAGGCAGAGGCGGGACAGCAGCTGCCTCCTGTCTGCAGCACTGAATTACTCTTAGACTGTTCCTGAAGAGATGAAGACATCAAGGCAGAGGAACCATGTGATACATGGCAGAGGAAAGGGGCAGAGCTGATCCATGCACAGGGTGCTGGACCAATCTGTCCTGTAGCTGCTCCAGAGCCCAGGAGTGTCTGCTCTCCATAACCAGGAGGAAAACAGTCCTCTGAGAACTGCCAACAGTGTGGAACAAGCAGCCTCAGACTGCCCTGATCCTTATCTCCAGAACTTCAGCATCTTGCCCTGCCCTGAAAGTCACAAGCCAAAATTGCTTCAGGGATAGGCAACTTCATCAAGCAAGTCTGAAGGGGAAGGAAGTCTGCTGAACAGCTGTGGTGTGACCCGGGAGGGGACAGGGCTTGGCTCAGTGCTGCTCAGAGTCTGGGACAACGCAGCTACAATCTGTGGGCTCTGAGGTACCAAACACAGTTGTAAAATCAAAGGCACTGAGATCCCTTCCCTACAGCAGAGGATTTTGCCTTTTGATCCCAGAAGTAAGCCCAGCTTCCTAATGGTTGACGTGATTAAACATATTCCTCTACCATGCTGCTAAAACCAGTTTTACCCCTTGTCAGGCTCTGGTTCAGAGCCACAGGACAAAGGGACTTGAAGCCCTCTAATAATGGATCACACAGGTGTTCTCACGTCCACCTCACTCCAAAAAGCAACACCCTTTCCCATTCCTGCCTTAAACGTAACACACAGCACAGGATTTCAAGAACATGTTTAATGATAGCAGTTTCTACTGAAACACATGAAGTCCATTCAAACGCAACCAGTTTTTCCTTAGAAAGAAGCTTTGGTCACAATGACAAATTCTTTGTAAAAAAACTTCAAAGCAACTGCACAAAACTGAACACATGGTCCTGATATCTCCTCGCATACAAACTCATCTAACAAGGAAAAATCTTTCACAGAAACCACAGCCCACCATCCTGCAGAGATTATACCATGTACATCGAATTAGAGGGAACAGTTATGAACAAAGTGTTTGAGCTAATTAGTGTGTATGTTTTCAAGCTTCATTAGTGCCTGTAGACTCCTACAAGTAAGTTTGGCCTTAAGACGAACACTAGGGGATCACAGAGTGAGTGTGGTAAACAAGTGTTTGCAGTCATCTCTACAACTTCCAGGCAACAAAAGGGGGGGAAAATGCAAATACAAAACTATCTGTGTACTTAGTTCTGCAGGTAAGCATAGCACACTCATTTCTGGTTTCTCAAGTGTAACCTCTGGTGACAGGGCTGTGGCTGGAGTAAAGCAGCTGCCATTCTCTGCAGGGTTTTCCCTCCACATGCACAAAGGGAACAGACTCTGACTCACATACTCTGCCTCAGCTAGGAGTTGGTGGATTCTGTAAGCAGTAAGTGAGCTACAGGCAGACAGCTGTAATAACATTTCTGTTTTCATTTTCTGTAACAAAAAAATATGCCTTTTAAAATGCTCTTGAACAAAGCAAGTTTGACTACGCAACACAAAATAGCAGCAGATACTAAGACATGTTACAGTCACAATCAGATTAAATCTGCAGTGTAAGATACAGAGAACATTAAGGTAAAAAACTCATGTAGTGGTTAATGGCTATTTCTTCTCTGATGAACTCTTAGAACTACCTGAACCAAACAGTTCAAATTTTTAAAACTATGTTTTAAACTGATTTCTACTATTAAAAAAATATTCATATATATATACTATTAGATGAGTCACGTCAAGTGCTCTTAAAGTCTTAACTAAATATAGCTATAGAATATTTAACCAGACACTTTAAATCACGTACAGCAAGTTTTGTAGAGGTAAACATTGCCTCACATTTGCAACAGCAACTGAGTATCAGACAGAGCATTGAGATTATTGTCATGACGGTGAGCAACTGGTCAGGTTGGCCTCTTATTTCCACCAAGCAACTACTGCTTCCCTATAAGCACTTTTTAGCTTGTGGCACACAGTTTGGGACTTCCCCGAGGAGCCAGGAAATCCCAGCTGCTGTTAAGCACCTCCATCTTCAACATTTTAAATACCTGGTCCCTGTCCACCATTGAGATTTGGCCATGGTGTGAAAATAGTGGGATTTTTTTTTTTTTCAAGCTACAAGCAAGGGGAGCAGGTGGCCTTTGCCAGCCAAACACAGCAAGTGACCTGAAGCTGCTGGAAAAACTGATTTCAAGAACCGCCTTGCCCTCAGAAGGCAGAAGTGCCCTTCATGCATCTTTTCTTCTCATCTCTCTCCTACATAACTTGGTCTTGCCTTTCTTTTGTGCAAAGAGATGGTTTCATTCCCTGTCCCCCACTCTGAGAGTGCCTGATGCTCAGTCTAATGAGCGTGGCAGGAGAGTGGGCATGGACACGTTGCCATGGTGCCTGCACAGACAGGGCAGCCACCTCATCCCATCCCCTCCTTCTGCAAACGCCAACAGAAGCTTTTAACCTCCCTCTGTCCTCTTAGCATTGCCACTTCTCTGACTTCAAAAGGGCTCAGTCTGCCCAAGAAGTTCAAATCCCAGCCTTCAGAGTCTTGCAGCCCTGAAGAAACTCAGTATTTCCTTCTGGAGCCTCCAGCCTAGAGCCTGAAAGCTGTTTTACCGAGGTGGGGTAAGAACTCCAGACCTCACCTCAACCTGCAGCACCGTTCCACTCTCTGCTCCCTGTGGTTCCTCCCAGCCAGAACAACCTGCCCAGCCCATGCTCACCTTGCAGCTGACATGTCAAATACTGCTTGGTAACAGCAGCACAGAATGACTCAAACTATTCTATGAATGAAAATAACAGAGCATTTTACATTGCCTTGATGACGAATATTAACACAACAGTCTGCTTTGGGATTTTTCCATCCAGGCTGAGTTGGCTGTCTGCAAAGCCTTTGCTGAGTCACAGCTAGGGAAAGCAAGCTGTGGTATGGCAGCTGCTGGGATGAATGCACAAGGCTGCTGGAAAGGAAACAAATTCTCCTTCACCTCCTTTTTTACTGACTGAAGGGCCAAGGGGAACCACACAGAACTGGCACAGGTCATGGTATCACAACAAAGTAGTTTGGTTTCTCAACAAGCCTCAAATCTCAACAGGGCTTTAAAAAAAAAGATAAAAAGCCCAAAAGTGGCAGTCTGCTGCAAGGCTGGTGCTTTGCCAGAAACTGCAGTCTCCTCCAGGAATTGCAATTGCAAGGCTGGGAGAGGGTCAAGCAAACAGTGGGACAATCCTAAGACAATTGGAAAAGATGTGTTGCTCAAGAAAAGCAAGGTTCCAGCCACTTAAAAACCCAAAATAGAAGGTGTTAAGGAGTGCAGTAAACAGTAAAGTCTGAACTTCATCTGTGGCTACTCTAAAGGAAAACCACAAAGTAAAGAAACTAACCCAGTTAGGTTTGCCCTTTCTACCGCTGGCCTGGAATGCCTGGATGCCTGTGGTCTCCCAAACCCGACCTTTCCAGATGCAGCAATCTAATTCCCACAGTGTCATCCCACAGCTCTGACCTCTGCAGCACAAAGCACAGCAGGGAGCAACGGCTAAAAATGTGTCCTTGAGTTAAATGAGCTTTGTCAAGCAGGTAGTAAGGGAAAACTTCCAGTTTGACAGAGAATAAGATCACTTACATGAAGCTTCCATGAAAAATAAGACATGTTCTCTCTGCAATCCAATCATTCCACATGAGGACTTACTTTGCTTAGAAAAAGGTAATATAGATGAATTGTAGACAAGTTACAGTCAGCACATGACAGTACAAAACACTGGTTTTACTCCCAGTGGAAGGGCAGAAAATTACAAAAATATATCTTCTTTGATCCAAGATTGTTGTAGTTTAGAGCATGCCTGATTTTTCCTATTTCCCTGTGGTTTCACTTACTGAAGTTGGTCTGATCAGAGCTCCCTGGGACAATGAGAGTGTCATCATGAAAACTTAGTGCAATTGTTGTTAAAAAAAAAAAATCAGTAGCAAGTCAAGAAAATTTCCTACATGAGTCAACCTCCCAACCCCTTCCCACCCAAAACCCTACACCAAACATAGTGTGGCATTTCAGCATGGCTTACGTTTTTACCATCTTAAGTCCTAAGTCACCTCTGTAAGGCCCAAAAACACTTCTCGATTTTTTTCTTAAGCACATGATCTGTTTAACAATGACCAAAGTTTAACAGTGACTGAAGTGATGAATTAGGATTTCAGAAAGTAAGTCCTTGGGGCAGCTCAGTTTAATCTTCCTTGTCCTCCTCCTTCTGCAAAACTTATTTAGACTGTAAGGAGCTGCACCTTGTCATGCTTTGGTGACACTGCAGCCCTCCTATAGCAAGAGAGCCGAGTCTGCAAAGAGGAACTCTGGTCATTCCAACGCAGGAGTTGGGACACCAGGGAACCAAATGGTGCTGTTTTAGTCAGAAGATCCACAGCCTGCTGTACAAACAGCACCTCGAGGAGGTGAGGCTTGGTTTGGTTGTAACGCTGCAGAGATGAAAGCCTCCCCTTTCACAGTTATGGGTTCAGCAGGTCCCTCGACAGCAGAATGATGTCTTGCAGGGCAGGAACTCTCCACGGAGCTGCTTTACCTGGAAAGCAGAAGAATTAGTACAGCTGGAGATTTGCAATTAAAATAGCTCACGGGCAGAGACGAGATCCACGTGCAAAGTGGAAAAAAAAATCCCAATGGGCACAAAGGAAAAGGCAGCATCATTCACTGGGATTGCCATCAGTCTCCTCCAGCAGTTCATGTATCTGGTGGCACTGAGGGCATGTTAGTGCCATGCCAGAACAAGAGATACCAGGGAAGACAAAAGCAGAGTTAGATGAGAAAAAGGCCAGATGCTGGAAGATCCTGTGACCAGTCACTGTGCAGAGCAGAGAAGGGAATGTGCACAGGGAGGCACACGAACCGTTCTGAACCTCACAGCTTTTACACACCAGTGCACCCCTTACCCACCAACACACATAGACCGTCCTCCTTGCTAAGGACGCTCCTCCTGACACCCTACTGCCTTAACCGCTTCAGGGCGCAAAAAAAATCTTAATAGGCAGGAGGCAGAGCCCTCCCATAGGACTGCAAGAGCAGCAGAACATGGTGTGCTCCGCAACAACTGTTACAGTAGCATCAGTAAAGAACTGGCCTTCAAAACCCAGCAAGAATTGCTTTTTGACTATCTCTTTTTCTCCCCTGCTGTGGGCCTATGGGAAATCCTTAACAGCAGCACCAAAGCTTTGGCAATTTGTCGTATTTATAGTGAGCTGCTGCCTGTGTTGGTGATTTGCACCCCCTTCAGATGAGGACAAATGATACCCCTCCATTTACACACAACTAGTCACTGCTGCCTGCTGGGGAAAAAAAAATAAGCTGCTATAAACCCCAGTACAATTCACCTGGCATCATCCAGAATTGCCCGCAGCTTTCACTGGAAAAAAAATCCATTAGAGCTGCTCCCTGGAGAGTGAACACCTCACAGTAACAAACGGAACAATCCCATGCTCCATTCAGAGCTGCACATGCAGTCAGGATCTGGAAAGGATGTAGTCCTAGAGAAGGCACCAGTAGTGTAACCCATATTTTACAGAGACTCCCAAGACTCGAGTACATCAAAGGCTGAGTGCAGCAACTGTGCTGAAGATGTTTCTATACAGTTCAATGTTATCAGTGCCTGAAAAAGGGACGAATCCAAAATCCAGCCCTTACATGTGGTGCATTTTTCCTCTAAAACATCCTGCAAGCTCTCAAAAGCCCTTTAGACCCACAGTGGTTGAATAAATATTCCTGTCCTCTTCCCTCAGCCTGCCACTGCTCCTTACACATAAATCTTTCTCCTTTCAAGAGCACTTTGGAAGATACATTCCTAAAGTGCTTCTGCGTTCTGCTGGTGCTGCTGCTGTTAGAGGGAAAAATGACAATCCATAGGAAAAACAAACTGAGGAATTTTACTCAGCCGACAGGAAGGACAGAGGCTTCAATCTGCCCCAAGAAAAACTTTCTATCAGTATTTATTTAGGAGCCTGACATCAGGACTAGCATTTAAATTCCAAGTTCTTTCCCCAGCTCTGGGCTGTCACATGGCACATATCGCCCTGGACAGTTGTGAAATTCCCCCAGATGGGCTCAGCAAGCCAAGCAAGAGCAGAACTCGCTGCCTCCAACAGCTGCAAGTCAGCAGGGAGACAAGTCACTGCTGATATCCCAGATTACTGAAGAGCTTTCAAAGCCTTTCATGTGCAAGGCGCCACAGAATTTATTCAGAACTTGTTTTCAGTTTGCTATTGAAGCTGACAAGAAATCCCCCAATGAGCTACGCTAGAGTTAATAAGCTTAACAAGCTAACAATTTTATTTACCTTTTCAGAAACTGGTTCTTTTTGCAGGTGTTTTAATCTCTTTTCTCTTGTTGAACAAAACAAGCTTAGTGTTCTGTGGTGGGGGATGGACACCAGTTTGTTGGAGACGTTTGCCTGTAACTTACTTTACTTCACTGCTCTCCACTCAAGTATCCCTGAGTGCCAAATGCCTGATGAATCAATGGCTTAGCTCCAGCCTGTGCAAATTCCCCTTGCCTTCTTGAAAGAAAGTGCTAAAGGAGCAAAGAGGAGAGGGAAATCTTCAAATCAAAATCTATTTGTGGGGTGAGAGAAGGATGGGATTTAGCTTTCCACTAGCTCATTTTTGAAGACGTGCAGCAAATACCATCATAAAACTTGAAAAAACACCTGACATCTGGGAAGTGATGACCAATACAGTTCATATGGTCTAGGAATCAACTGGACAAGGATGCTTTTCGGCCTTCAGCACAGACTGAATTACTTATCAAGAAACAAACACTCTTTCCATTGCTCAGTTTGCTTTCCTTGTGTAGCTCTATAATGATTTCAGAACAATTCCTGAACTTTTTATCTAAATGCCTCTCTCAATACCAGAGCAAATACATACAGAAACATACATATTAAAACAGTGGTTTCCATTAATCTTTTTAGGAGGTGTCACTGTCCAAATGATCTAGCAGCTTTACTCTGTGACAATCTTTTATACTTCCTGCCTCTTTTCACACAGAAATTGTGTCTGCAGGATTAGAGAGGCCATTGACAGAGCTGCTCCCCTGCTACTGGAATGAGGTTGCAAAGAGGGGATCTGATCCAGCACACATTCAACTGAGGCAGCAGTGAGTGGCTTTGCATCCACAGAAAGGGCTGTGTTTGGGTAAGATTTTGAAGTGGTCTCATTAGTCTGTCTTACTGGAGGAAGGTGGTTATTTCTTGTTCCTCCACTGCCCAAGGGAAGCCAGTGGGGGGGATCTACTGGGAGCCTAAAACCTTAAAGCCTCCTGAAAAAATGCAAAAAAATAGCAATGACCTTCATCCAACAGTCCAATTTACTCTGTCTGCTGTTCTTTGATGCCTCATGTAAGACTGGAAACAAATCCGCACAAGGACAAAGCATTAAAGGAAAGAAAATTAACTGCACAAGAACAATTGGAGAGGTAAATGTCGCTTCTCCCCTGTTGCTGCTCCACACCAACTGCCTTTTAATTAGAGAGCTGTTTGCATTACATGGGGAGAGAGCACAGAATCTCAATTACTCCCCCAAATACAGATGCAATTGCCAGCACAGATCTTTCAGTGATGGGAGGGGATCTCAAATAAACCAACTCAGAGCCTCCCACACCATGAATACCAGTTTGGGGGTAGGGGAGGACTGGGGCAGGTACCCCAAGAGAAGACCTGTTAGAAATTTGTTCCCTGATTCACTGTGGGCAAGTCTGAGCTGCCCTTTCTGCAGCTCTGTCCCTCTCTTCCCATGTGAACACAAGCACCTATGAAGAACCTCCTGACTAGTTTAATGGGGCTGTCAGCGGTCAAACTCAGCAACTGCAATTTGCAAAGAAGTCTCTTTACTGGAGACAAGATTTGTGAACTGCTTGGGATATACTCTCCAAGCTGCACAAAGGAACCAGAGAGTCTGACACATTTTACAGCAAATGTATCCTCAAAGAAGCTTTCCCAAAATCAGTACTGCTAAGGGGCTGTCTGTAAGATGATCTCCCCCTCTAAACTGAGTAGCTCTGTTTGAGCTAAACAAAAGTATGCCTGAAACAGCAAGGACTGCAGAAAATGTGGAATTTAATAGTTGTTGCACTGTGACAGAAAGGAGGAATTCCCACAGCTGAAAAGAGGACTGGTTGGCCAGGAACAGGGACCCAGGATGAGCCAATACCTTCAGTGAAAGCAGCAGAGCTCCTGCTCCAGGGAAGCAAGGTCAGATAACATGAACACAGCTCTCAAGAGACAAATGGTTTCCAGCAAGCTCTCTTTGTTCATCCACTATTTTACTATTTGACATCTTGTCCTGAAGCACTGTCATGACTGAGATTCTTCTGTTCTCACTCTTTGGGGAAAAACCCCTCTGATCCCATTTCCAAAAGTTCACAGAGAAAGTACAGAGTTAAAAGGAAAAGGGTGGGACATGATGGCTGTTTAAACAGGCCACGACAACTCAGATCTCTGCACTCTGGGTTTAACAAAGCTCGATCTCCAAGTACAAACAGCACAAGCTGAAATTATTAGAACAAACACAGAGCAGTTACAGGGAACGGCAAAAGTCAGGTAAGGACTGATAGGAGTCTTCTAAATGAAGAACTAATTGTTTATACATAAAGGCTTGACTCACGCCCTTCATTGTTTCATGGCTCCCAACTATTTCCTGATTTTTATACAGAACTAATGCAGTGATTTGGGAAACAACCATTGGAGCATACGGTGGTGTGTGGTTCAGATGTTGGCACATGTGCTCAGAGCAGATGTGGTGTTTCCCCTTTTTCAAAGTTAGGAGATGGGCAATGTGAGTAAAGTCTGTAAAATCCCCAGTAAGAAGCTGTCAAGATCTGCATTTTTTATAATTAGGAGAGCTTATTTCAGCCAAAGTAGGACAGATTTTAGAGTAGGCCTTATTTGGATGAGAACACAACTTGAATAGTGTGGATGGCTTGACGCAAATAAAAATAAGAGATGCAGATACCCTGATGCCATAAATCAACAAGCAGCATCTTTATGTGCTGAGTTGTTGCCATAAATCTTCAGGCCCAGAATAGGCACCAGAAGTTTTGGGTTATCACACCACTTCCATCTCACAAAGAGAAACATATTTAAGGAAAGTTTGTTGCTAAAGGATAACTGCTAAGGTATAACTGCTAACTGCATCAGTGAGGGCCCACAGTCCTCTCTGTGTCATAGACCAACACAGGAGCACTCTGGTACAAATCTGGTGGAGATTCATTCTCATTTTCCTCCCAGGCTCACAGCAACAGCAGTGCCTGGGAAAGCAGCCCTGGATCCACAACCCTTGATCCACAGCTCTCCATCCAGTGTAAGCACACAGGAACGACTGCCAGCAGCTGCCCAAGAGGGGAAGTCCAGTCTGTCAAACCCTGTCAGCTATCTGGGACACGTGTATCCCGTTGTGCTGCTCTGCAGGAGAAAGAGGAGAGCAGACAGCCTGGGGGCAGTGACAGGGTTATTGCAGGAGCACGGGAGGACAGAGCCGTGTGTGCTGGGAACAGGCTGAGGAGTGTAAAGGAAAGGGATAATGCTTGGGCAAAGAGGGAGACTGTGACTGCCTCATCCCTGCCAAGTAAGCCCAGAAGGGAAATAAAAGAGCAGTCTTCACTAAAAAGAGCTCGGTGAGTGAGTCCAACTGGATGGATGGCAGCAGTACCTGTATTTCACATCAAACACTGTTGAGTCTTCGTCCTCATCATCTTCTTCGTTCAGAGGAGCCATTTCTACCCGCTCGGCCGGGGTGGTGATTATGTCGTACTTCCTGGTCTTCTTAATCCTCTTGCCAGACCTGAAACACAGAGGTGGGAAAGATTGTCTTTATACGGTATTCCTTGGAGAGGCTGAAGCTGTTCCCACCAGCTCTGACTTTGCAGGATTCAGACCCCCCAACAGGAACGCTGCAGAACCAGCTCCATCCCCTCCTGCTGCCTTTCCAAGGCCACTGGTTGTGCCTGTCTGTGGAGCAGTTTCTCGCCAGCTGCAATCCAGATCAACGTCAGTCTTTCCACTGCTGACAAACCAGAGAGGCTCTGGCACCCAGGGCAGGCACACGAACGCCGCAGCCACCACGTCCTCCTGCTGCCACACTCAATAAGTGAGACATGGACTTAATCAGCTGAAGCAGCCACTGGTTTAGTGAACATGTTCAGATGAGAAAGCACAGGTTAAGCCCTGCTGAGCCACGGGAATGTTCTAGGCAGGATTAGGAGCAAGGAGGTGATGCTGTCTGGGTACAAATTGCCTGCTCACTTTCCTTGCAGACAGGCCAAGCTCAGAACTCCCAGAGCAACAGCCTTGAGTCTCATCTGAGCAGTTTCAGGCTCCATCTGTGTAGGTGCTATGAAAAATAATCAACCACCGCTCAAAGCGAACTGTACCTACCACCTCTCCTTCCACAGATGCCAGCCTTACCTTCCTTTGGAAATGGAGATGCTCACACACTTGCACATCCCACAGTTTTGAGAGATCTATTTTCTAACACTTACTTTCAATTAACAAACACTTGGTGTGCGGCTTTTCAACTTATTCTCTGCCTCTAGCTTGAATTGCACAGGTCCTTTTTTTTATTTCACCTACTGTTTTCATGCAATACTAGGAAGGTCACACTGCTCATGCATGAATGCATTTTGTGATTATACATTCAAGAACGTGTTGATGTGTACTCGGCCAGCCTTCGAGGAGAAAAGTGGATGGTTTTGGTTAACAAAATGCAGAACTTTCCCCTACACCTTTAAGCAAACAAAACTGCTACCTGCCAAGCAAGCATGAGAAGGGAGCTGCTGCAGGCACAAGCAGGCAGCCCTAATTTTTGGTAATCACAGCTAGTGCTCTGAGCAGTCAGCACGTCCCGAGTGCACCTTCACCATCAAGAAGCCCTGCCCTGGCAAGTCATGCGAGGTGTGCCAGATTCAACAGCACAGCTTGTGCCTTAAGAAGTTTTTAAAAGAGTCACACAGTAACAGGAACTGGGGTGTGAGCACTGCAGAGAGACTGGGACTCCAGCCCTGAGTGTGCATCTCCACCACAATGGTTCCTCCCAAGCTTAAAGTTAAGGAAATTTAAGTAAGTGACCCGCTATGATGTGGAAATCTCAGTACCTCTGCCAAGCACTGCTTTTAGGCAGTAGTCCAAGGCTGAACAAACAGGTCCCAGCCCTTGGGATGAAGCAGTTTCATTTCCTCCCTGTTCTGAAGGCTGAGGTTCTATCGGGAGTGAGGAGAAAGTCACCTCCTGGTCTAATCTTTAGAGCAATCTGTGCTGCTGTGTCACGCAGAGCACAGGGTGGTTTGTTCTTTTACTGCTGTTGTTGAAACAAGCAATTTCATATCCAGTACAGTAGGACTCTTAACCCAAACACTTGAAAATCCTTTTGAAACCACTTCCGTGTTACTCTGTTTCCCTGCTAAAACCTAGCAGCAAAGTGATGCAGGGAGGTCTCCACTTAAAAGTAATGCATTGTTTTTACAAGAAATATTTACTTGTGAAAGGAAGCCTAAACACAGACCAAGACTAACCAGTCAGAACTAACCAAGCACAGCCTCACCACTTTGCACTCACATACAGGCTACAGGGGGACTCCATGGGTTCTATTTAAGATCCTACCCAAGAATCAGGCCCACTTTACTAAGATCCATCCTCCATTAGAAAATGTAACTAATTCCACAGAGTTCATCTTAAAACTGTTAATAATGGAGTGGCTGAAGAAATTACTGCAGAACAGATATTTTTAGAAATAGGAAACTAGAATCCTTTTGCCTCCAGCCATTAATTAGTCTATTTGGGCTACACTTTTAAGAGGACCTGGAGCAGAGCTCACTCTACAGTGACCTATTAATCCCCACAACCTCACTTAATAATGGTGCTCATCTAGGATAGGGATTTTGCTGCTGCTTTTTGGCTAAGCTGTTAGAACCAGTTGTTTGCCATTGATAAGGCAAAAAGGTCTTTCCTTGCCACCCCTTTCTCAATCCATTTCACCCCAGATTATCTAGCTAATTTGTCCTTAATCTGCTTTCCAGCAGTCCATTTTCTCATTTGTACAACTCCCCCAGGCTTCATAAATACCAGAAGAATGAGCCAAGCTAACTTTGGAGGAAAGCCTTGGTAATTTCCCTACACACAACAATAAGGCTGCCTGTCAGAAAACTGTTACACATTAAAACTCCTGAACCTCAGTGGGATCCCTACAACCATCAGCAACAACAGCACAGAATGGAAAAGCACCTTTTTCAGCAGATGGGACCAGACAACAGAGTCAGCGGAGCAGCACAGGGCAGGAACGACAGAATACCAATGTTTCATGAACTTTGGAGACCTCCTGGACAGGATCAGGACACATTAGACCTCATGGGCAAACAGAGCATCTCCTTTCCAGCCACATTCATTTTGCGTGGGTTTTTTTGAAAGCAAACAAGAAGCATGCTGGAAGCTGTGGTCAGAGTGTGGCCCTTGCACAATAAGAATGCACTCCCCAAGTGGTTTAGCCAGGCTAGAAGTGGTTCTGGGTAGTTTAGCACAGAAAACCATCTTCCAGTTAAAAAAATCCTGTTGCTTCTGCTGATTCAGCCACCTCCTGTAATTAGGAGGGAATGCTACAGGTCTTGTCCAGAATTAAGAGGAGGAAAGAAAACCCAGGTTAACTGGAGGCAGGGATATTAACCTTTCACTGCAGACCCAGTGCTGAGGCACCACACACCACACCAGGGTCTGCCTGGTCCACCAAAAATCAGACATACATCCCTCTCCAGACGGCAGGGGACAGCACACAGAGAGCAGAACGCTGACTTTGTGTCTGTACTTTGACTCGGGGCTATTTTGATCAAGCACTAGTCATATGCAGCACTTCATCCTCCTTTCTGAGGCATCACGTGGTGGGGTAAGTGCTCGAATCAACTCACTGGCTCATTGTATTATTTACGCCTCTAATCTATTTTAGTCCACAACCCTGACATTCAAAGATTATTCTTTTCCTGACCCAGAGAGAGAGGTCTTCGCCATTTCTGACGTCCTGCTAAGAGATGTAGAGGGAAGGGACCATCTCCTGGGGAAAAAAAAAAAAAAATCAAAAAACCTCTTATCCCTTCTAAGTAGGGTGCTTACTGGAAGTCTGATTAAGCCAGTCCATCCTAGAACTGCAGCAATGTTATATCCAGAACGGAATTAGGCCCAGTTTATTTCCTGTTAATGGACTCCCTTAGCAGTTAAAAAAAAAAAAAAAAAATTATGGAACTATAAACCTCAGGAAACTCCAGGCTTCCTACCAGCTGATGAATTAGATCAGCAATATTTCCTTACTGTTGAGCTCTCTGGATGGTGCTGTATACAACAAAGTTGAAGCACTAAGCCAATCCTCATGTGTTTTCTGGAGATGGAGCGTGTAGTGACAAGACAAGGAGGAATGGCTTCCAAGTAAAAGACAGCAGGTTTAAATTAGATATTAGGAAGAAATTCTTTACTGTGAGGGTGGTGGTGAAGCCCTGGCACAGGCTGCCAAGAAAATCTGTGGCTGCCCTATCCCTGGAAGCGTTCAAGGCCAAGTTGGATGGGGCTTGGAGCAACTTGGGATAGTGGAAGGTGTCCCTGCCCACGCAGGGGTTGAAAGGAGGTGATCTTTGAGGTCCCTTCCAACCCCAGCTGTGATTCTGATTCCATGATCAATGCTGCTGCCTGCCCATGGCTTTCAATACAGGTCACAAATACATGTTTTGGAGTTGGATGTTTGGTTGATTTCGGGTTTTTTCTTCTCCATTTATGTAATTTAATCTGAGTTTTTATTTCCTGTTGCTGGAAGAAATCTTGTCTTTGCTAGACTACTTTAACTGGTTATAATACAATTAATTATAAATCAGTAAAACTCTCTGGGGTTAAGCCTTGGATGGCCTGGAGCAGTTGTCCAGCTCATAGAACAAAGGGTCTTGTATCCTATGATCATATGCTTGAACTTCTCTCCTCAATCTCATTTGTACCTGTTTTGTTATTACTGGAAAACTAAGTTTAAAGTGGTATTTGAAGAAGAAATGAAAATTGAACAAGAAGCAAAATAACGAAGAAATGAGATGCAAAATAAGCAGGTAGCTCCTCTGTAAAAATCTGGATATACAGCAGCCTTTCCAGCCTGGATTCTTTGTTCAAAGGCAGGTCAAGACATGACGCAAACACTTACAGAGCAGAGTTTTCTGCAACTACAGTTTTGGGTTGCTCTCAGCTGGTGCACTGGAGCAAAAGTAACCTATCAGGTTTCCATAGAAGGCACATGGTCTACCAGCACAGTTGGCCACATCTGAAAAACTGTGTTTCCTGTGAGCTGATCCCAAGAATTGCATTGCAATGGAATGAACCGAGCTGCACCAGGAGAGAGAAACAGGGCAGAACACAACGGTAAAAAGGCAAAATCCAAAACACAGATCAAAGAGTGAATTTAGCCACACACAGTCTGTTGCAAGACATTGTGTTTCTTGGTAATGCAAACTACCCAACTCTTTGACTGAGAATAAGATGGAATTTGGTTTGTTGTGGAAATGGTTTTGGGTTGGGAGCATGCAGAGCCCATGGGTGTAGGAAAGAAAGCAAACCCAGAACTGAGCTTGCAAAAAAGAATAAATAAATAAATACTACAGCAAATTAGACCTTGCCACATGCAGACAAATAGCAAAGTTTTGGCTGGCCTTCACAGACCCCAGCAGCCACAGAGAGAAAGGAAATTCAGATCACTTTGGGTGATACCACATTCTGAACCACAGGACCATCAGATGAATTCACGGCATAACATTTCCAAAAGGAATGAAGAGGAATCTCTGACTGTTGCCTTAAGATCTGAGCTGAAAACTGGAGAAATATATCTGTTTCTGCTCAAACAAAAAAGGAAAATAATATAAACAGAAAAATATGTAAAAATGAGATGTATATGAAAAATAAAATGTCTAAAATATTAATCCGATGACTGTGATGAATATTTGGCCAATCACTGGTTTATTTCATTTCCACAACCCATATATAAAAGGATAATTTACTTCCAGCAACCCAGAACAATTTCACAGTGAAAGTTTAATTAAAGATTGGATTTCAGCAAAATCTCTTTAATAGGGATCCATGACTCTTCAGAAAAAAAATCACAGTGTTTTTGACTAAGTGTGAACAAAGCTTATTCTGATGGAGAAAAGCTTTACATTTATTGAGGGTAAATCCCTTATCTCTTCTGCAACAGAATCTCCACTGATCTGTGTTGTCAGCTACAAGTGTGATGCTGTACAAACATACCTGTTGGTATTCTTGTCTCATCTGCAGCTGGGATAACTGTTTACAAACAAGTGCTCTGTCAGATACAGACATATATTCAGAAGCCAATAGCTTCATTTTCCACTTCCCCAGCAGGTTCTACCAAAAATATATAAGACATCTCAGAGAGTGTTTATTTTAACATCTCTTTAATGCTGCATTAACTCTGATCAGCTGTATAATGATGACTTTGGCACAGGAAAATAAATCCGTCTTTCCCAAGGTGACTTCAACCTGGACCTGTTTTTGCTGATAATGGTAAAGGGAAGGGCTTTAAAGGTTATCAGTTTGCCTTCTGTAACTACCAATATTCAGCCAGGTCTCCCTGACACAAGATCTTGCTTTATACTCAGGAGAAACTGTGGCAAAGAAAATAAACTCTCCAAGATCACACAGAACTAGGAGTAGAAACTGTGCAGAATGAAAAGCCTTCGTTATAGAGTTCCTAATTCTAGCTCATATAACCTCTACCAATTCTGCTGTTTGTCTGTGACAACTTTATACAGCTGCAAAGCAGATATATTGATTAAAAAAAAAAATCTCTTCAATACTTTATTGGGCTCTCCCAAACCACCTCACTTTATGAGCACATTTATTTGCATTGCCTTTGCCAGCTGTTGCACACACTTAAATAGAATACAGTTAAATGTCAATTTCTTCACAAAGTATCAGCACTGATCATTTCGGTTTATAGAGCACACTCTGGAATACTACCATCGTGAACGCTGCCCTTCCTGCATGGAATTAGTTCAAAGTAGGAGAAGCAGAGCATTCAGCCATGCACAAAGGAGCTGCCTGAAGACAGAACACGGAAGAATTTGCCGACTCCACTTGTTTAACTGCCTCTGTCACCTGAGCCATGGCTTGGCCTCCTCCCGCCGCCGAGCGCCAGCTGTTCCGTCTCTTTCCGGCTGGCCCTGCCCAGCAGTCGGACACCGAGCTGGGACACTTCGCCATCTGGGCCTGGATCTGCGGCTGGGCTTTGTGTCTCCATGGCCAGGCACCCCACGGCTCCTCGGGCACCCATCCCATTGACCCCATCACCAACAACCCCAGGCATTCCCAGATGTTCCAGCGGAGTCTCACGCGTTCCGCTCCGTGCCCACTCCAGCGGGAGTGCCCCACGCTGGAAAACCCCACCCGGAGCCCAGCTTGTGCCCTGATTTCCTGCAGGAAAGGAGGAAGGCGCGGGTTTGCCAGGCCGGCAGCCCCGCACGGCTCCCCAGGGGCTGCTGGGCCAGCCACACACGCCGTGCTGGAGGCCGGGCTTTGAACACATCGTTAGCGGGGCAGGTCACGCTATTATTATATAATAAATGATTATACCTAAGATACCTATTGTATAGATAAGTAATAAAATAACAAAGCAGGAGGGCCTCTCCCCCTCCGGCCCCTCGGCCGGTGTCCCCGATCCCGATGTTCCCCCTGCCCCGCCGGGTCCCGGGTTGCCGCGGGCGGTCCCCACCTGAAGACGCGGAGCAGGAGGCAGGCGATGAGCGCGGCCGTGAGCGCGCAGGCCCCGATGACGGCGGCTTTGAGCGCGGACAGGTCGCGGAGCATCGCGGGCACGGGGCTGAGCCGGGCCCCGCTGTGGTTGCCGGGGCCCGGCGCGGCG
>WEKY01046625.1:1103673-1146070 GCA_013390045.1 Picathartes gymnocephalus
CAGCGGCCGGGCACAGCCGGGGCCGGGCCCTCCGCAGCCCCCGCCGCCTCCGCCTCCGGAGCTGCCCCCGGCCCAGCCGCTGCTGCCGCGGCCGGCGCTGCTCCCTCGCTCAGCACGAACAACTCTTACTAGAGAGGATCCAGAGGGGCTGCGATGGTGGGGAAGGGTCTGGGGGCCATACGAGGAGCGGCTGAGGGCACTTGGTTGTTCAGCGTTAGGGCAGAGCTCATCGCGGGATGCAGCTTCCGATCCCTGCTCTCTGTGACCAGGACAGGACTGGAGGGAACACCTGGAGCTGGGTCAGGGGAGGCTTAGGATGGATATTGGGAAAAGGTTCTTCACCCAGAGGGTGGTGAGCATTGGAACAGGATGCCCGGAGAGGTGGTCACAGCACCGAGCCTGACAGAGCTCAAGCAGCATTTGGACAACAGTCTCAGGCACAGGGTGGGATGGTTGGGGTCTCTCCTGTGCGGAGCCAGGAGTTGGACTTCGATGATCATAGTGGGACCCCTCCACAAAACTCGTTGTTTCTGTGATTCTGTGGCCACTTTTAATTACAACACACAACATCGGCCTAGCTGCAAAACAATCACAGGGTTCACGCTGCCATCAAACAGGGGACAGACCTCCCGAGCTGCTGGGTCAGCACGGCCCAGCTGCTACATCAACAATTCCTGGATCAGATTTATGTCTTTTTGCCTTTTCGCTGATCACCAGGGCTCTGCTTCCAGGGTAATGTATTTACAGATGTTTCACATCTTTAAAAATATAAGATGCATGAAAATCACAGCCATGGTTCTACAAACCATCCTGGGGCACTGAGCATGTGAGCAGTGCCATCAGCCAAGCCAGACAGGGAGCATATATAATAGAATTTTAGGAATCATAGAACATCCTGGACTGGAAGGGAATCAAAAGGATCATCCAACTCCTGACCCTGCAGAGGACAGCCCCCAAAATCCCACTCTGTGGCTGAGAGCATTGTCCAAATGCTGCTTGAACTCTGTCCAGCTTGGTGCTGTGACCACTGACCTGTTCCAGTGACTAAGCACCCTTCTCTAGATCCTCCACCATCTTCATAACCCTCCTTTGAACACTGTCTAACAGCTTTATATCCTTCTTATATTGTAGCACCCGAAACTGCACACAGTGTTCGAGTGTGGAGTGAGGAGTGAATGAGGGAGCAAAGTGCCTGTGCCATGATACTGCCAAATACAACTTTTGCTTTCAGTGTTCAGTTTTAGCAAGTGCTTCATCGCTGCTAAATAATTGTACATGGGGAGAGGGGCGCATTGGCACTGAAATGACGTGAAACAAAGAGGTGAAACATGAAAGAGCTGATTTCCATCCTATTAAAGTCTGTACTTCAGGCCTGGCATGGCAGGGTATAATCTATATTATATACATGACTAAAGGGTACAGGAGATGTCAGAGGTGCATTCCTGCGGGCAATGTCCCCCTAGAGAGGTGTCAGTGAAGTCCTGCCTGGTTCATTGGCCTCCCTGGCCAATTGGGATGCTCTATCAAATGCCACCCACACAGTAATAAAAGCATCCAGTGTGTTTTGCAGGAAGTTCTTTGGGATGAGGAAATTTTGACATGGACACTGTGCAGAAGGCCCCCTAGACCGTCTGAATTGGGCATTGTTCCGGCTTTGTTTCATTGCTGACTTTTGTGCAGTTTCCCAGTTTCCAACATGGGGCCTTGTTTTATTTCTGTTCAGGAAAAATAAAACAAATAAATCAGTAAAAATTCCATCTGGGCAGGAGGTCAGATTAGTGGTGCAGGCTATTTCCCAAACACTGGTGTGAGCGCTGCTCACATGAGTTATCATTTGTAAACACTGCCCCTGTAGCTGGCCCTGGCTGTTCTGAGATGTTTGCCACCTGCTGCCTGGCCTCTGGCAGTTCCCTGTGGCAGTGCAGTGCTTCCCCATAAGATGAAGGAAGACGTGTAAAGGACTTCCAAAAAAAGAACCACCTCCTGCAGTTTGAGTGAATATATTGGAGGTGAAGAGCCATTAACACGACAGTTTTGGAGAGCATAATTTGTTTCAAGTGGCTTCAGGATTTCTTGTTTTGGTTTGGTTTGGCTTTTTTGCAGGTTTATTTTTTTTCTCCTCAGATGCTTTACTGATATTTCACATGTCATTTGCCTAATTTGGGAATCATTCCTGGGTCCTGGTGTGGAATGTGGGATTTCGCAACTCTGTTCTTCAATGACATCATGTGGTTTGTTCTGAACACAGCAGTAATAAATGAGAGCAAGGGGAGTTTACCAGCCCTTCTATAATAAACATTTTATCTGGACAGTCATCTTTTGGGGATCTGAACTAATTTGTGGGGTTTAGATTTTACCTAGTAAGTCATATTTTCCACGTATGTAGGACAAAGAGTCCCACTTGGATAACAAGGATGTAACATTTTGATTTCATCTCCCCCTCTGCAGTGGTGCCTGTGAAAGCCAGCGCTCCCGAGAGCTTTGGTAGAAGAACACCACTTTGAGAAGTCAAGAGGAAATTCAGACAGTGAAAAATGCAGAAAGTATTTGTTTTCCCCTCCGATGAAGCTTGTGTTTCATTCCTGACACAAACACACTCCTGGAGGAGAAGGCTCTGTGGGTTGCAGGGGTGGGAGTTGGTGTAGCTTTTCTCCCTGCTGAGTTTTCTTCCCCTTTACACCTGTTCGGTGTCATTACAAGTTGGAGCTCTCAGTAGCAATTGCACTTTCTGTAGAAGAGTCTGTGCTGGCTAAATAGAAGGAGTGAGTGTGTTTCTGTATGCAATTGCTTCTGGGAATGGCAGATTTCTGTATTTATGGATGCTTGTTACAGGAGCAACCCTGTTCGTGGGGAAGGCTCTTCATGCACTGCTTAGCAATGCATATGAAGCTCGGGCTGCCCCTTCCCTTGTGCTCTCAGATGGCCTCCAGGCAGCACCCAGATGTATTTTTAGCTCTCAGAATATGGGAAAATTTACAAGAAATTGTGCAGAGAAGAAATAAGCAAAGGAGTTGAAGCTGGCTCAGTCCTCAGATATAGGCAGGCTGTATTTGCAGGAATAAATAAGTGTTTCTGTGAGAGAAATGAAATGTGTACAAAATGAGGCAAACTACATTCCCAAGGATTTGCTGCAGAAGTAATACACCTTCTGGAAAAGTCCAGGGTACAGTAAGGAAGGAAATAAAATGGAACTAGTAAGATATCAGTGCTCCATGAGCACACCTCTGACATCACAAAACCAAAAAGTCAGGCTACTAGCAAAGATATAAATTCAAGGAGCAATCACCTCTCCATCAGAGGGTGTTTGAGCTTGGATGTCAGACAAGAGAGCACAGGGTAATTGCAAGATTTAATCATTCTTCCAGTGACTGTCGATAGATAACCTCAACCAGCAGTGCAGTAAAACTGCAATGCCTCATCTATCACGAGTGGTCCAAGGGCTGCAAAAATGTCCTATTGCTAGTTAAAGACCAGTGGTGTAGAGCAAGCAGGAGCTTCAGATTTACTTGGACAAGTCTTTGCACATTGCTAGTTAGCACATTACATTAGCCTGTTATTTCTGTAACCCTCTAAAGCATTTATGGCTTTTTGCAGACATTAAAAGCTGGTGTTACTGCTGCAAAAGGCTTGTAATTTAAATCTATGATAAGCAGCAGATTCCCTTTAAACGAGGTTGGTGCAGTCATTAAGCTGGGGTGTAGAGATTATCTCTTGAGAAGGTTCTACAATATTGCTAATACACACAATGTTGCAGTAGAGCAGTTAATCTAAAAAAAACTGGGGAAAGGAAGGACAGCAGTAAACCACAAAGCTTTGTTTAGTTTGGATAACAATAATGAAAGAACACAAAAGCTGATTATGACTTTGACTCCCACTGCTTCACTACCTATTCATGCAGTCTGTCCTGGCTGGCCTGCTGAAGTGCAACCTGAAGGAAGCTGAAAAATAATTCAAACCTTTTTTAATTTTTTTTTTTTTTAACATAACTTGCAAATGGTATCCTTAGACTGGTTTTCTTCATTTCAGCTGCATGGAATAAACTCGTCGGGGTGGTAGTGACTAATCTTGCAGCCTCAGATGGCTTTAGAGGTTCATTGATGATGTTAAAGTGATTGCCTAGTATCAGGACTCTATCCAGAATTGCAAGTAACCAGGATATGGAATAAACAGAATTGGATTTAACCTCTACACTATCTCTCAGTCCAGCTGAACCACTGTCAGACATTGCGCTTATTTTGTCATTGCAGGAAAATAAGTCAGACCAACTCAAAGGGGAAATATCTGTGCTGTGATCGTGTTTCTTATCCATCAGTACCTACTTACCCATGTCTTAGAAGTCCTGCACAGGCAGAAGAAGCAGGGAATCCACCTGAGCCCTTGTCGGATGCTGCTCTAACACACTGTGGTCATTGCTGCTGTGAGAGCAGCTCGGGATGTCTGTGCAGCCCTCACCAGCAGACATCCCTCCAGAGTGTGCAGCCAGTCTCCAGAACAGCTGAAGGGCCCAGAGGTGCCCAGTCACTCACGCACCTGTCCATCCCACGTGGAGCACCTCACCCTGGCAGTGCCTCTGGAGAGGTGATGCACCCTCCCTGTCCCACACCATGTCTGTGATTTGGAGCTGCTGCTCCTGGTGCTCTTCTTTAAATCGTGAACCACCCCAAAGGGCTATGGAACAGAGAGTGGTTGGGAGTCCCACACCCAGCCAAACATCTGTTTGCAGCTCCCAGGAATCACCAGCCCAGCAGAGCAGGGATGAGGCAAACTGCCTGCTGGCTCTGACACATCCCTCTTTCAGCAGCAGCAGACTGTAATCCTGGTTTAACTGAGCACTGCCTGGAACTGTCATCCCAGCATCAGCCTTCTCCCTGGAATGACAGTGATCTTGAGTTGCCTGGAATAATTCTCTGTGTGAAGCAGCTCCCCTGGAAGCTGTGAGATTAAATCCTTGTGGCATCTTGTTACAGGGATCAGCTCATAGGGGATTATAGATGTGCAAGTGGCACCCACTCTCTGGGGAAAGCAGGGAAACATCTGTTAACATCTGCAGCCAGGCTTCCAAATCTCCGGTGTGAACCAGACCTAAGACTGTCTCGTGGCAGGATGGATATCAGGGGGTGGACATCCCAAAAGGTGTGCTGACAGCAGGAAATCCGTGAGCTCTCACTGTGGTTTGTTGCTTTCTAAAAGGGCTGAACCCTGTGGTTTGTTACTGGAGTTTTTCTTTGGTTGTTTTTGTTGTGATTTCCAGAGAAGGATTTTTCTAGTTTTACTTTAGCATCATGAAGCCTTATCTTTGTGTGGCTGGAGGGTCTCTGTGGATGAGTGAAGAAATAGTAGGATTATGACCTTACTACATCCAAAGATAAAAGATAAGCAATCGGGAAAGGAAGGGTTATTTCTTAAATTGCTAAAAATTCGCTGTTGCTCATTATCATCTATTTAATTCAAATATCAAAAAGACACCTGGGGTAGGAATTGAGCTGCTCACAAGATTCAGGTATCTCATCACTGTGAGAAAACCTCACACCTACTTTCCATTCCCTTTAAAAACCAAAGCAGAAATGGAAAATGTCTTGATAGTTCTTCAGTAGCAAACCAGTTTTTTTCAACTAAATTTTGACACAAGAGGAGTGGGTGTAAAATATATTTGTTTCCCTTCAAATCTACTAAATAAATGTCACTTCCTACCACACAAATTGTCACTTAAGCCAGCCTTTGTGAGCTGCAGTTTCTACCCATCTCTTATTTTTGCTTCCTGAAAACACCATTTGAAATATTTGCAGCATCACCCCAAATACAGCTGATGATTTTTGGAAGCAGCACTTCAAATGAGGTTGGCTGTGAAGAATTTGCCTGGCACTAAACATCTGCTGTCAGTGCTGTTATCAGCAGAGTGCCACAAACCCCTCCTCACCTGTGGGATGCTAATACGTTTACTGCAGTTCAGATGAAAGATGTCTAGTCCATAAGCCTATCCCGCTTCTCGCAATTTTCTTACCCCAACCCGAACACCTGTGAAAGAATGTGATGTTTATGAAGTTGGAGTCTGATAGCACTATTCGGAGCCAAACATAACATACAATCCTCCCTAAGGATGCACTGGGTTTCTAGCTATGAAGATTTGCTAATTTAATCCCTACTCCAATTCCTGTCCCTGCCAAATCTGCCATGCCTCTAAGTCCTGAGCACCAAAATCCCTATGAGCCCTTCTTCTGAGCCAGATGTACTTACTGTCTTCCAGTGTACCATAAACTTAATTTCAAATCAAGCCCCTTAAAATTTCAATCCCAAATTCAAATCCTTACTGGTAGAGTGAACCTTGTTAGAGCATGAAGCCTCACCCAGTGCAGGGAACAGCATACCCATTCTCTAGGATAAGGACTGATAGAAAAATCAACTCATTTGAATTCAGCTCAGAAAAATTTTCCACTTTATGTCATGCTTCCTGCCAGCAGAATGCAAAGCCTTTTTAATCAGACTAAACATTCTCCAAATCCCTGGGCAGTGGGTAATAATGTCTACTTCAATAGTGTACTTCAAAGCCTCTCTTCAAAGCCTGCACTACCTGCACAACACCAAAATGACCTTTATTTCACAGACAGATAAAGCCACACTGGGCAGCAGTGCCAGCCAGGGGAGGATGGAGAGATGGCACAGGATGCTCTGCACGTGGATTCATATCAGCTTCCGTCAGAGGCAAGGTGGGACAGGCCTTAGGTCACAGAACAGTGCAATCATGCCTCTTTCCTCAGGCAAGAGGGTTTTAGCTAATGCCAGGCAGGGTGGTGTGAACCCTGACAGGCAAACATTCTCTGCTCCCACCTACTCCAAATCCTTTAGCACTGGGTGCTCTGGAGCCACCTAAAGCAACTGATATCAGATTGTCTGGTCCCAGTTCCCTGGCTGCACTGCTCCATCCTACCTCTCCTCCAGAATGTCCTTCCCTGGCTGCTGGCACAGTGTCCTGAAGGGAGGAATGCCACAGCATGGCAGGGAAACCCGCACAGAAGAGCTGCTCTAACTGGCTACATTTGCCCAGTTTCCCCAGGGCTTACAGATAAATGATTCATTTGCAGTTGAGAGTGTCCCAAGGAGTCCTCTCCCTGTCCTAGCCCCCTTCTCTTCCAGCCAAGAGGTGCTGGAAGATGGGCTAAGGGAACTCAAGACTGCCTGCATGCCACAGCAGATTCCAAGGCCTAAATCTTGTTTGGAATCTCTAGAATCTCTCCTTAAATCCAGCCCCAAACACCTAAACCAAAGGAAATGCAGTAGACTTTTTCACTTCTAAATTTTCATCAGCCAGCAGAGGAGCAAATATAGATTTCAGGGAAATAAGAGAGAGTTAGTTACGCTTCCCTGAATAATCCACTCTTGTCATCAGAGGTGGCTAATAGAGGCTCTGCCTGGGCATTTGGATGGAAATTAATGCATGGAGGAGACAAAGCCATGTGCAGTTTGCAGACATGACACCAGCTTGGTGAATGGAAATGATACATCGAGATTTATTAAGAAGATTTTTTGGTAGACATGTTCATTAAATGACCTGCCTGCCAGATGCTAAAGGACCCTTTGTTGTTTTCCTTCTGGCTCACTGTATCACATCTCTAGGGCTTCACATGGAGCATCTCCCCACACACTGCAATTTTTAGGCTTTTCACCCCATGCCATGATCCTAATGAGCATCACCTGTAAAGCCTGTAGGCATCTGCAGAGATGAAACTTTCAATCCGCTCAGGTCTCAGATCCACTGCACTGGGGAATTTTTGCCCCAAGTTTCTAATCTATCCAGATTCCTTTGCAATATCTTTCAGCTTACCCTGGTGTTTGTGATCCCTTTCGACTTCATGTCACTGTGTGAATTCCTGTCATCCTTTTGTTTAATCCTTCCTTAGAGTCATCAATAAAAATGTCAGTAAAGACCAAAGACCTGATCTCTGTGATGCTGTAATAAACATAATTCTGTGACAGATTCACTCCCTGTTTAGTATTCCTCTTTGTCTGCAGCCACTCAGGTGTGATTTGGTCCATGGATTATTGCATACAGATCATCCAAAGAGCTAAATTTTGTGATATGTTATCAAGTGCTTTAACAAATCCAAAAAGGCTCACAGATTTTTAAGATTAGAAAGAAGCATGAGAACATCAAATCTGCTCCTTTCAATCCTTGGGTGAGCTTGCTAAGGTACCAATAAAGCATCTTTTCCAGAAGGTCCAGAGTTGAAGACCCCATGAGATGAAAAATCAAACACTTTGCTTCATTAATCACACATATTCCTTTTTGTTGTTGCTGTTGTTTTAAAATACTTATTGTTAAATTTAATCAGGCTTTGCTTTCTAGACATTGGGTTTGTGTCTTTTTTTTTCTCAGATTAAAGATTGCCTGGTAGCCTGTTGTTTCTTGCTGTGCTTATTGATGTTTCATGCAGTGATCTTTGGGGTTTTTTTCCTTTTTTTTTTTACTAACACTGCTCTTGATTCTACAAACTCTTCTTTTCACATGTGCCTGTGTGTAGAATTCAGTCTCTGTGATGAGGAGGCCCTGCTTTCACGGGGCAATTTGCAGACTTTGAACTAGTGCTTCCAATTCTCCCCATAAACAAATACCTGTCAGCTCTGGCAAGGCTCCCTGTCCTGCACATCTTGCTATTGCCTGTGGGTTCCCCGATGTGCTTTAATTTTCATGTCTCCATATATAACTCATTTTCAATCATTTCAAAGGTTAGATAAGTTTCAAGACTATCTTTAAACAATGGTCCAGATTCTCAACTCATTCAAATATGGGCAAATGCAGAGCAACTGCTTTGAAGTCAGCATTGGAAAACAGGTATAAATGTCAGGGGAGACAGCCACAATCTCTTTTGATATCTCTGGAGCAGGTCATGCAGAAATAGAATCCCAAACAATATCTGTGACCAGCTGTCCTGTTCATCCTGTGCCTCCAGTCATTCTCCACATACATCAGATCCCATCTCCCAGCTGACAAGAAAACCAACTAATCCAAAAAATGGAATTACCTAATTTTCTTCCCCATTATCTGAGGCTCATAATAGAAATGTGAAACGACCTGCTCTATTTCAGCAGCAAAAGTAAAGATGCCAGTTGACTCTCAGCTCTCAATTCTCACTACATCATATTTCCATTTGCAAAGGTCAGGGTCAAGCCTGGTGGGGATTTTTGTTCAGGAAAAGCTCCCTACAGATTAAATGGGATTCTTTCAGAGTTAAAAAGGGAAGAGGAAAAAAAGAAAGAAAGATCTGCAGGATTTATTTAATGGAAAAATCCTACTTCTCAGGTAGGGGCAGTTCTGCTGACTTAACACCAGTTGAAGGCTGGGAGCATCCTGTGCCTGTGCTCCACTGTCTCATCCCATTAAATTGTGGCCAGAACGACCTGGACTTCAGTCTGTCCCTTCATTTCAGCCAACGAGGGCTGTGCCATGCTTTCCTCCATGGGAAGGACAGTGACTCACCCACCACGATGTGAATTCAGGGATTCCCCAGGGCCATCAGTGAAGAAAAGAGGGGCAGCTCCATCCTCACACTCCTACCTGTGATGGATAGCCATTCCACAGGCAGGGCATCAAGAGGAGGGAGAGATATTTAAACATTTCCTTTACTTGCTCAACCTCTGAGCACAAATATATGGGTGTTTAGGTCTGGGCTTCATCTTGTGAGCTGTAAATAAGGATCTGTAAGCCATCTTAAGCTTGCAAATCTCCCTGTCAGCCTGAGAAATCAACTGATGTTTCCAGCCAGAGCCAGCAGAACACATTTCATAACACTCATTCCTCAGGGCTGAGAGCACAACCAGTGCTGCCTGCAGAGCTGGGACATCACAGAGAACGAGGAGAGCACAGACCCATGCAGGGCCACTGTCACCACCAAGGCCACCAGCAGAGCTGGGCTGCTTCCTCTCCAGGGCTGGAGCACTGTATGGACATGGCAGGATGCTGTACAGAGACAGTGGCACATTCAGGTTCCTGGCATCGAGGCTGCCAAGGAAGGAAAGTCACAGGATCTCCTCCATGACATCTGCATTGTCTCATAAGGCATCAAATATGTCAAGGAGATTCCTCCCCCGGGCCATCATCTAGATTGGTGGCATGTTTGACTTGAATAGTAGTGAAGGTGAGAAGCTCTGTGCTGTGAGCTCAGTGCCACAGCAGTAAGGGATGATTTTGCTCTTGGGTTTGAGTTTCACAGTGTCAGAAAGGCCCACGCTTTATGTCTGAGCACCAGAGCTCTATATCCTCATTCGTGTGCCTAAAGGACCGTCAGCCTCAGGCTGTGAATTCAGCCCAGGTGGTTTGGCAGGGCCCTGTGGCAGCTTTTCATAACATGTTGCCCTCAGACCAGCTTCCTCAGCTGCCCAGCTCCTGGGAGGTGATGGAGGGCACAGGACCTCCCTGCAGCATGGTGCCAACAGTGCTAAAGTTATCCTTTTTTTCCCTGGCCATCTTTCCTTCCTTCCGTGGCCACCCTTGCACAGCAGAGGCTGTGCAGTGGGACTGTGGAGGCACAGGTTTATCCAGGGACTGTGAAGGCAGAGGGATGAAAGGGAGCAGCTCCCACAGCTCCTGAGAAGTGAGGAAGGGGACAATGAGTCAGGCAGGAGCACTGATCCCGGTCCTGCACAGTGAAGCTGCTGTACAGCACATCAGGGGCTTTTTGGAGAGAGAGGCCAAGCCCTGGCTGGCAGAGTCACATCCAGACAGTAGCTGTGATGAATGGGATGTGATTCGTGTAGCAAATGTGCTCCCGTGATGGAAATCACTTTGCTGGAGGATTGATGATGCTCGGCATGGGTCAGTTCATCCCTCCCAGTTCCCTGTCCTAGATCCTGCCAGACACAGAGACCACAGCTCACCCTCCACCAGCCCTGAGCATCGCTCATGTTGTAGGAGTGACTCAAGGCTTCTGCAGGAGACTGGCTTTTTGGATGGAAGATTTTCCAGATCTATTTGTAGGGAGCTTGGGCAGCACAGCTGAAAACGTCTTTGCAGCCCCAACGGAAAGCTGCCCAGGGCTGCAGGGAGGCTGCAGGGACTATGACACAGGCTATGCAGTCTGGGAGAGATAAGCAGATTTTGAGGAATCAAAAGGGTCTAAAAGAGGGTGTTTCTCACTTTGGCCTGCAAATAAGAGTGGAAGTTGCAATAGGGCAAATCCTTGCTGGGAAACAGTAGGAGGAATAAAAGCTGAAGACTCTGTGCTACCAAGTGAAAAGATGTTTGGGACCCCAGGGATCAGATGTTCCTTTAAGCTCTTACTTCATCCTGCATCAGGACCGCACTCAAGAAAACAATATGAGAACAGTGATATCACCTGGGGATGGGACTCCAGTTCCCAATGAATAAGTGGTTAAAGCCAGGTAACTTTCTTTTCCCAAGTTTGGGACCACCTTGCAGAACCTGTGGGGATAACAGAAGGAATGTTTCCTGTTCATTGGGAGCACCATTGCTGTGTGATGCAGGCCAGCTGGGGAGAACTGTGGAGCAGCATGTGGTGGAAGAACAATGCCAGCCTGCCTCCGGGACTGGGGCTGCTGCAGCTTTATCTCCTGCTGTATTTCAAGAGGGCTTTAGTAACTCTTGGGACCTCTTAAAACAGATTGTCTGATTCTTGGCAGTATATTTTGAGCGCCCAATTTGTTTCATGGCACAGAAGCATTTGTGGACCATGATGTTTCTATGTCAACACGTGCTTGAGGAGGTTTTTTTCGCCAGAAGTGGCAGGTGTTAGAATCCAGATCAGAGCTCTCTCCACATCATTATTTTTGGAAAAGGATTTTTTTTTAATAAGATATGTTGATATGTTTTCTCTATGTGGGATTAAAAGCACTCCAGGCTCATGCACGGAATTTTGCTTTATAAGTCTGTGGGAGTGCAGATTTCCTCCACTCTTGTCCACTCTTGTTATATTGCCTTTGTGAAATGGGAATAATAAACCTTGTCTGCCTCCTGAAGGGGCAGAGAATTAACTCTTTGAAGTTTGTAAGACCGTATAAATGCCTTCCTATTATTAAACTTACTATTGCTTGGGGCTTTTAAACAGCTGCCACATTTCACTTCAGAGGAGGTCGCCTTGAACTGGTAGGTGAACACAGTATATCAGGGTGTTATGCTGAAAAAAAGCTTTGGGATCTGTTAGATTGAAAGGCCCTATATAAATATGAGTTATGTGTAGAAATAGGTTTTATAACCCTATCACTCTCCTCTGGTGTACCTGTTAATCTAAGGGTTTCACTATCTTTTATGAACACTTAACAAGACCTGTATTAAGCTTCAAGCCTCTTCAGAGCACATATTTTACACAGAGTCAATGCAGAGGGGACAGACCCATTTTTTTGCCCAACTTACACAGCAGGTCAGCGACAGACCCACCTGGCCTGCGCTGGTAATTAGTAATTCATAATGACCTGCTGCACAGAAAATGCTGGGAGAAATACAGGAACTTTAGGAAAAGATGGCCTCTAATGCTGTCATGTTTTGAAAGATTCACTGCCTTTTCCTCTCCTTTCAGCTTTCCTAGGAATAGCTGAAGACTGATGGTCTCGTTTAACAAATGTAGGCTCCTGTTAAGTGGTTTTGGATTACAGGCTCAAGGGCCAGTCCCTGAGCCTGCTGTCTCTGTGTTTGATCTGCATACACCCATTCCCATACTATGCAGGAATGGTGAGACAAAATAATAAGTAAAAGCTTGGGATCATCCCAATTAATGCTGTCTTGTGATCATCCCAATTAATGCTGTTCTGTAGACCCAATGGAGAAACTAAGGCAATTCCAGACCATTCTGTATTGACAGTGCCAGAGTTTGGATTGATAGAAAATGTGGGAGAACGGCATATAAGCATTTATTGAAGAAAAATGCATGAGGATTTTACTGCTCTTATTTATTTTATAATATGCAATTCCTGCTTTGTGTCTTCAAAGTATTCAACAAGCATTAGCTAATTAATCTTTCTAATGTGGCCTGTAAAATTGGTAAATATTATTCTTGCTCTGGACCCAGAGAAGTGAAAGAAGAAGATACAGTGGCTCCACTGAGCTCACCCAGAAATTGGTATTAAGGACAGAAGTGAAGGCTCCTGGCTGTTGATGGCCATCATCATCTGTGCTGCCATGGGTGTGCCTGTGTGTGGCATGTTTTGTAGAGGAATTAACAGGACAGGCCTCATTTGTCAGCATCGAGATGTGCCAAGGTGCAGCACGAATTCTGATTTCCAGCCCTGTCAGCCACACACGCTTCACCAAGCATGGGGTTGCTAGAAGGGACAAAGCAGAACATGGTCCCGCTGTGCATTAGATGTTCAGCATCCTGTGCTCAGTTGCATTTACAGGTGTCATGTGAGATAGAAATTAAATACTGGGGGACAGCCCCTTCTTTTACAGCCACTTTATTTACAGCTGCCACGTATATCGGTTTTAGAAAAGGCATCTGAATTTAGGATGTTTCTTTCTACTAAACCACTGAAATTCCCAGGCAGGTGAACTGTGAAGCATGAGGTTACCGCGGATGTGAAACATAAACCAGTTTCCTATACCTGTTCTCAGTTTGACCTAAAGTTTCCCTATTAAAAATAAGCAGCCAGCACTATGGATGGAAATGATTTGCCTTTTTTGGGTAACGTAAGTCTCAATAAACAAAACAAAAAAAAGGCACAGTCTAAGAGCTTCACACCATTTCTCCCAGTTTGATGATCAAAGGTGCTTTTTGTTCTTTCTGCTGCCCCTGTTGTTTTACACGGAGAAGATTCAGTAAACAGGGAGCGCGGCTGCCCAGGCAGCGGCAGGAAAGAGGATTAAACTCCAGGAGCGAGGCACAGACGGTACCTGGAGGTGACACGTTTTGTACTGAACATTTCATTAGCTCCCACAAGGCTGACGCCTGTTCATTAGCCACAGACATCCCAGCCCAATTGCCCATGTAGCTCTGCAAGGGATCCCGTCGCTTTATCCCAACGGTGCCGCATACAAAGCAGGAAGGCTCCAGATTTCAAGCCAGCTCCTCAGTAGGAAATGTAATTAGGGACCCTGGTCCATCAATATTTCACCACATCTGCTCCTGATCTGGCTGTGGGATGTTTCTCTGTAGCTCGTGTGCTGCTTAAACTTATCTCCTTGACAACTCTTTAGTTTAAACAAAGATTATTTTGGAACAGGAGCTGTCAAAAAAAAACCCCGGCAGCTCCAGGAAGTTTTCTTGTTAAAATATGTTGGCTCGGCAGCACCATCTTCTGTCCTGCCCTTCAAACAGCCTGGGATGTCACACTGCGAACGGGGAGCTTGTGCCTTGGCTAGCTCGGGGCGAAGGAATAGTTTGAATAAGACTGAGTTAATGTTTTCCGTGCTAGGATTCGAAGCCACAAAGCAGCGATAGCACGGCAGATGGGAAGCCCGAGTCCAGCTCTGCAGGGACCGGCCAGCCCTGCAATCCGCCGGCAAATCGCTCCCAGTCAAGTCCTTTCCCGGTGATTTGACTCTGGTGGCTGCGCTCCTGCTCGGAGGATTTATCAAGGGCTGTGACCCCCTCGCTACTGCCGTGGCTTCGAGGGAGCAGGAGCTCAGTGCTGCTCGGCACAATCCGTCTTGCACGCTCGCTGAGCCACGCTTTCCCTGGATTTTTGCTGCTGGGTTTGCTCGGCTCTGAGGTCGTCCCGTTCTTTCTTGCCAGAGAAGTCGCTTGGTGGGTGCTCATTGCTTGTGCTGCGTGAATGCCAGGTCCCACTCGGCAAAGTCCAGGCAGATCCAGGGACGGGAGAGGAGGAAGGACTCAAAGGAGCCAAGGCAGACAATGAAAAATCAACAACGGTGGAAAAAACAGGAATTACAGAAAGAGCTGCTCCTTGCCCCGCTCCTCCACAGCACATTGGGATTCAGGCAGAGATTTGTGGCATGAAGGTTAAATTAGGAGGGCAGCTACAGTCATTTCTCATATGTTCCAGCTGGCTGCTGTCTCCTCTCAGCATCCTGCACACATCCTCTGGGTTGGCAGCTCACTTTACCTCCAAAACCAGTTCTCTTTCTTCATCCCCCCACAAAGGCAACACCCATGTATATCTCTATAGTGTGTACGGGAGAGGGAGAGGCAATATCTGTATTTACCTTTTACTTTAGGGTATTGTTGCAGGCCCTAAGTAATTAATATCTGAGCAGGCCAGATCCTCGTGTGACAATCATCACACAAGAGAAAAGCGTTCTTATGAAAAATACAACAAAGCCCTTAAATCTAAACCACAGCAGCTCCCTTGTAAGAGACACTCTGTGGCAGGATTCTGCAGCATGGCAATCAGTCTCGCTTTAATATACAGATCAGGGGAATGTAAGAAATACTTGGAGAGCAGCCACAGCTTTCACAGCAGCTGCTGCTTTTGTCAGGATTAAGTTCATTTCAATTATAGAAAGGCTTGTGATCACCTGCTAGGAGGAGGGTTTCAGCCGTTCAGGAGGCCGAGGGTGTGTATACAGCTATATTTAAATGGCAAATGCACAGCACACTCTGGTACCATCCCATTTGCAGAGCACTCTGCACACATCCCCTAATTAAGTGTTTAAGTATAGATTCCTTCTTCCTTTATAGTGTGATATGAGTGGATTTTTTAAGGAGGCAATTTAAAGGAAGTGAGGAGAGGTACTAAAAGGAAATCTTGCTGTGCATCCCTTTGTGCTGCTGCATTGCTCAGGCTATGCCAGGAGAGGGCTAAACCACCCCTTTTGGTGCTGCTGCAACCCTTCTCTTCTCAAAAGGCAGCCATGGAATTTTCTGTCCCAGTGTAAGCACACGGATCCACAGCAAACACTCAAAGTGACAATTTTATTTTGTACAGATGTTGATGGACAAGGTGCTGAGAAACCCATGTGGAAGCCTGGAGGGAGAAGAGGAGGAGATTGGAAGCTGGGACAGAAAATGGATATCCAAGAAGTGGTCTCTGATGGGAGGATATGCAGTTTGACACGGCCCTTCTGCCAACCACTGACCCCAAAGGGCTCTTCCACGATATAAGTGGGCCCAAGGAGCCAGAGCCTCATGGGTGCAGTGTGAAAGGGAACAGGCTTAACAGAGATTGTTCCAGGTTAAAGTGTGTTTAGCACAGTACTTCCAGCCTGTGCCGTTCCCTTCCTCATTCCAAACAAGGTACAGCTGCAGACCTCGGCAGCTCCTGAAGTTTAATCATATTAAGATTTTGCCCTTCTGGGCCCTTACGTGTCGGAGGTTTGCAGAACTAGCAGCAGATGGTCCCACAAGAAATTCTGGTATCCCTGTGTGACTGCAGGAGACGGCAGGCAGGGAGAGGGGCCCCCACGCACCTCCCACTCCCCATCGGGTAGCTGTAAGGGATGTCACCTTGCAGAGCTGGTCAGCAAGGTCACCACTGACGCTCCCCCTTCCTACCATGTCTATCTTGTCATCATCAGACCCCATAATCACTGTGAAGGTGTCAAAAAAGGGACAGAAACAAAGAGGCCAAAGGACTTGACCGTTCAGGCAGAAGGGAAACCTTTCAGGGTGACAACAGCTGTGGGAAGTGACTTCTGGTGAGGAGGTCTGGCACCTCGTGTTCTCATAGTGCTGCTGGCAGGCAAGTCACAGGTCCCATTTAACCTGGGGAGCAATGTGGCTTGACTGTCCTTTCAAAAATAAATTAGGAAATGGCTAATGCCAATTTCTAACAAGTGTCAGAACAACAGAAGCTTCCTAGCACTTTCCAAAGTGATGCCAGAAGGTTGTTCTCAAAGGAATTAATTTTGTCTAATTAAATATCTTCACAGAGCTCTCCAAAGTATCAAACCACAACATCAACATGCAGCACTCTGCAGCCTAATCGGAGTCACACTGGAATTGGCATCGTGTGCTGAAGTGTCAGCAGATGGAGCGGGTGGTCACGATGGAGGAGGAGTGGGACAGCAAACCTCCCTTTCCACTTGTGCCCCAAGTGACACACTTCATCCCCCATCTCAGCTCAGCCATCTGTTAAATCCATGGAAAATACTTCCTACAGCACGGATTAACCCAGAGGGCAAGCTAGCTATGGTCATGGAGCAGTGCAGCAGAGGCCTTGAGGGAGCTGAGAGCTTTGGGTTTTTTGGATGAGGTTCAGATGACCGGGGGTAGAAAGAAGCCCTGGTGGGATCTGGGGGATTGCATCTCACTCTGCACTACAGCAATGGGACCCTCACTGTTTGCATCCCTGAGCATCCAGGCCTGCCCAAGGACTCCCAAATCTCTGCGATTTGTTGTACATTGCAGCAGAGATAGCCTGGAGGGCTGAGCTGCATCCTGGAGGCAGAGGGCTGCTGCCAGCCCTGCCCTGGAGCATTCTCTTCTTGGATTGCTGATTCACATCAAAAATCAACCGATTTTCCTTCCAGCCTGATTCAGTTACTGTCACTGGCTCCTTTTTTTCCTTATCAATGTCCCTAGAAAGTGAAAACCTTGTGTTACAATCAGCTGTGTTGCTACCCCCAAGTTGCTGTTCTGAACTCCTCTTTATCGAGGAAGGTTTACACCTATGGTCATGTTTTGGCAAGCTGGAGGGATTTCTAACACTTGGAAAAAAGAACTTTTTTAAATGTTCCATATGTCAACACCTTTCATTTTATAAAACCAGGACTATTCATTAAAAATCAGGTCAAATGAAATGAAAAAAAGTGGGGAATAGCAAAGTGCTCAGAGGAGTATAAATAGCCAGTTGAAGTTGCTGGTGCAGCCTGGTATTCCATGCAGGGTCAATTATTTCTCCAGCTGCTCTGAAATCCCACTTGCTTTGCCACCTCTTACGAGCGCTTACCCTATTTATAGGAGACATTTGTACACAGTGCAAACTCTGGATGAGATTGGACATGGATGCTCCTGGAAAATCCTCTCTGCATCAGCTGCAGTTCACAGTGAAAACCTGGTGCCTCAGCACTGCACGGGGTCACCTGCCTGCAGACAGGAGCATCTCACCTGCTTAAAACTGTCAGATTACTGATCCCTTGCAGCAGACTGTACAATTATTCCAGGGTATTTTGGCTTTTTTAGTGAAGGGACAGGCTCTCAGATGAATTGTTTGCATGCTGGATAATTTCTGTTGACAGGGATAATTTTGCTGCAGTAGGAAAACAAAAATCAAAAAATGACCTTTTCTCTTGCAAATAATACAGGAGGTGAACAAAATTGTCAGCGTTGTGTGTCTATGTCCATTTAAAGGTTTTTATTTATGGCATCTTACATTGCCACGGGCCTGATCCCTATAAATGCTGCCTAATGGAACGTCTCCCGCGGGTGGACAGGGGCTAAAGAGGATTTTCAGCAGGAGAGGGAGCTCTCTCTGCACCGACTGCCGGGGAACCAACACTTGCTGCAGGCATTAAAAATGCCAGGGAAAAGCCGTGCTCACCATTTTGTCCTCATGTGTTCTCTCATATGCATGCAGGAATTTCACAGGCTGTGACTGCAGTGATTTGGGGTTATATATCTAGTGATGCTCTATAAATCTAATAGTAAAACGAGCTTCCATGTGGGGTGTGTGCTCATTTGGTCCAAGAAGAAATAACACCCGCTTAAACACAACAGCTTTTGGAGAGATTTGGCATTGGACAGGGAGAGCACACTTTTTACGTCCCTGAGGGATCTGCAGGTGGGAAAATTTCCCTTATTTCTAGAAGTTTACAGAATGCTAAAAGCTGTGCAAGACACAGCTACACTGATACTGAATTTCCTATTTAAAAAAAAATAGACCAGATGAAAGTATTGTTGCTCTTTTGATCTAAAAGGGAAGGGAAGGGGAAGGGCCCATGCTGCCTGGCATCCTGCTCTGCTGGTCAGGGAGGTAGGAGATAGATAGATAGATAAATAGATAGACAGACAGGTCCTTATGCTCTTGAGCTCTGTGAGGCCGGAGCTTACAGACACAGCTTTCAGCCAGGCTCAGCCCCCCCTGCCCGGGGATCTGGGCTCGGCCCGGCCGCTCCCGGAGGGGAGCAGGGAGGTTCGGTTCTGCTCTCTCCCGGTGCCCCGGCCGCTCCCGGAGGGGAGCAGGGAGGTTCGGTTCTGCTCTCTCCCGGTGCCCCGGCCGCTCCCGGAGGGGAGCAGGGAGGTTCGGTTCTGCTCTCTCCCGGTGCCCCGGCCGCTCCCGCCGTGCGGGGGCAGCAGCAGCAGCAGCAGCCGCCTGTTTCCAGCGGGACCGGAGGGAGAGGGGCCGCATCCCGGGAATGCCGCGGCTTCGGCCGAGCTGCCCCTGCTCTGAGTCACAGAATCACGGATGGTTTGCGTAGGAAGGAGCCTTGCATGTCCCGGGACACCTTCCACTACACCAGGTTGCTCAAAACCCCATCCAACCTAGCCTTTAATGTTTCCAGGGATGGGGCATGCACCACCTCTCTGAGCAACCTGCGCCAGTTTCTCCACCCTCGCTATTAAAAAACCCTTCCTCATATCTGATCTAAATCGACCTTCCTACAGCTGAAAACCATTTTCCCTTGTCTTATCCCGACAGGCCCTGCTAAAAGATTGGTTCCCATCTTTCCTGTGAGCCCCCTTTGGGTACTGGAGGGCGCTCTAAGGTCTCTCTGAAGCTCCTCCAGGCTGAACACCCTCAGCTCTCTCCCTGTCTCCAGAGCAGAGGTACTTCAGCCCTATGAGCATCTCTATGGCCTCCTCTGGACTCGCCCCAACAGCTCCGTGTCCTTCCTGTGCTGGATGCACCTCTTCAGGTGGGGTTTCACCAGACAGGAAAAGAGGGGCAGAATCCCCTCCCTCCCCTGCTGCCCAGCTCCTCTGGATGCAGCCTGGGGTGTGTTTGGCTTTGTGGGCTGCCAGCACACACGGCCAGGTCACGTTCAGCCTCTCATGCCCAGTCTCAGACGCACCAGCACCCCAAGGCCTTCTCGGCAGGGCTGCTCTCCACACACGGCAGGGAGGTGCCTTTATCACTGCCCTCCATGTGCTCCGGGAGGGCCCTTGGCTGTGCTTTGCTGGCAATGGCTGTGGGTGTGGGGGGGATTTAGCTCCACTCACTGATGAGGGCAACGCCATGCGCAACTGCCAGGGTGTTAAAGTGGATTAGGTTTCATTTAGGGTCATTAGAGTGGATTAGGGTTTCATTTAGGGGTGTTAAAGTAGATTAGGGTTTGATGTAGCAGGACCCAGATTTAAGGACTCTGCGCTGCTCCTGCTGGGTGGTAAAACAAGGCTCTCCTACTTCTGTCCTCTTGGATCCCCAAATGGATCTGTGGCAGCTTAGTTGTATTTTCTCTCAGATATTTTGCTTAATTTCACCCTGAATATTTAATTTGAATATCCGATGTAGTTCAATTCTGCTGGCTGTTGACACGTTGAATAAGGCAGATTTTAGCAGCCCTTGCATTACTTTATTTTTCTTGTGTGTGGGTTTGTTTTTTTTTTTTCTTGGCAATAGGAAAGACTAATTTCCAATTTACTGCTGTGGACAAAGCAGTACATGGCAAAGATGTATTTCCTTTTCACACTCTGTGTTGGTTTTGGCTGGGATTCAGGTTTGACCTCTCCCTATACACCAGATGTTTGTGCCCTGTTGTGGTTGGTGCTGGACAGAAAACATCTCCAGTCAAGCGGATCTTCTGTTTTCTCCTTTTTAAGGAGAAAATCCTTGGAAAAAATCCTTATCCTTGGCTCAGAACAGAAGGGATTTAAGTCTACTGGTATCGATTTGATTAAGAAAACAACATTTTTCATTTTCTGTTGTTTCTCCTCTGTTGGGACATTCTCAAACACTAGGAAATTGTACAATCCGAATGACTGCTTAACTCAAAATTGCAACAACTCGCAATTGCAACAGTCTTTGGAGTGAGCTCATGCCTGACTGCTGAAACAGAATATTCACTGATAAAATATTTATGTGTTTAGAGAAGAAAGCCTACAATACATACCTTAAAGCCATGACTAACATTTCAATCTCATAAACAGTTGGGGAAAACTGTAGGGTTTGTTTTTTTGCATATTCAGCTCTCAGCTTTGGGCATGAAGTTTGTGGCAGAGAAATGTCATTTCAGGACTGATTTAATCTCTCTGTATTTCGTAGTTACTTCCATGAGGCACACAGAGGACCTCAGCATTTCACAATGACAACAGGACTGAGTTGTGGACCTGCCTGTGCAAATCTCCCCAGCCAGCAGCAGGTAAAGGTTTAGGGGCTGGAGCAGTCCCAGACCTAGCTAGAAGAAAATGGAACCAGTGGGCCACATATTAACCAGTTCTTTAATGGAAACTCTTAACAGAAGCTGGAACAGCTGTGATGAAAACTGATGCAACTCTCCCAGGAAATCACTGGTCTCATTAGGTACACATTTAACAGAAATAAATTCCAGTGCTGAGCCAAACCACAGCATCAGAGGGGAAATCAAAGTTCCCAGGGAAACCCAGTGTCCTCTGAGCATTACTTTAATCTCTCACTCACCTTTGGTATTGACATTCACTCCTCCATGAAAGGGTTTTTGTTTACTTGGGATAATGTGTCATTCTTCCCTGGGGAGCTGGAATTTTGACCAGGTGCAAGTCACAGCAGAGCTTTGCCAAATGCCCCATGCACTGCAGTGGGTGGCACGGGGAAAACTGCTGTTCCTGGGTGGAAAAGGACTAGCCCTGGTGCTGGCATTCACCAGCACAGCCATGCTGACAGCAGGGTAACACTGGGGTACAGATATTTGACCCAGCCTTGGGGGCCTGAGATGGAGTACAGCAGCCAAAATACCAGTTGCCCCTTTCAAGTGTTCTCAGGGGTGCTCATTTGTCATTATGTGTGTGCTGCAGTGGAATGTGTACTTCTTAGGGCATTCCTCCAGAATTCATCAGACAACTGGGACATGATTCTCCATGAGCAGGAAGCAAAGCCTCATTTCCTGTAGATGTCTGTCCTGTATTACTAGACTCCACTGCAAAAAAAAATCCCTCCCTACAGCAAGCAGAGTGTGTGATGTGATGACATGCACACTAATGAGCGGCCTGAAAGGCAGCTGCCTCTGAGCAGGATGGCAGATGGCCATGCTCACAGCCTTCCTAGCCCAACTCTCTGGAGGTCAAGTGGGAGAAGGAGTTTTCAGGAGACACATAGAAACTTCTCTTAAGTTCTAAAACATGTCTTTCAGGGGTGGTTGGATGTGGCATTGGAGCTTAAAGAGTTCTAGGAGGCACTGCCAGAACATGCAGCATGGCAATCCCATAGGAAAGCAGGATGGCAGGGCTGGGCTGGGCTGGGCTGGCTGCTGTCTCACCTGAGTCCACAGAACCTCTACCTTCTGTATCTCCCAAACAGCCTCAGCAAGTCTGGAGCTGCAGATGTCGTCACACCAGAACAAGCTCCTGTCAGCTGGAGCCTGACCTGTTTCCAGGCTTTGCCTTTTCTGGGGTAATACAGGAATACATTCTGGGCTTAGAAAATGTGTAAATATTGAAACCAGAAGTGGGGTAACTTCTTTGTAAGAGTGAGAGAGTTGGTAGGCTCTCTCTTATAGGTCATTTTGCTGCAGTTCCTCTAACATCTGGGATGGCAGTGCAGAGAAAGCCATGGGCTCTTTCTCTTCCCCTGCTGATTTCATGGTGCACATGCTGTGTGCTGTGTGCTATATTTGGAGAGACAAACCTCCCCAAGTCCTTGGTGCTGCTGGCTGGAGGCTTTTTGCACTCCTCTATCCCAGTTCCCTATCTCCACTCTGTGTGTGCTGGATCTTATGCTCAGGGAACTGATCCAGCTGAAAAGTCGAGAGAAAAGGAAAAAGATGGAGTTTGAACCTGGAGGAATCCATCAGTCTGGCTGAGGGCATGGCCACTCGATATCAAGTGTCTCCACAAGAGAAGCTTTGTCCTTGAGCAGCAGCTGATCTAGAAGCCAGCTATTGAAAAACATGTTCCATGAGCACTCCTGCTTCCCTCCAGCCCCATCTGCTGTGTCCCAACCCAGCAGTGCCCCTCCTCTGCTTTCGGGTGGTTTCAGCCAGGGCTGAGCTGGCTGGAAGCTCCTGGAGAGTTGTCAGCGAAATTAATTCCTGCCCCAGCACCCTGGGTGGCTGTGTGTCACCAAGGGTGATGAGAAGGACATCCGTCTCTTCCCTTAACACTACAATGGATTTGTGCCCAATTAAAATTACTACTAACTGTGCCCTTCATTAGTAGGACTGACAATGGAAACTTTGAATCATGTGTTTGGCTTGCAAAGAGGCGGAGGGGGGAAAGGATCACTTCTCCATTTACCACGGATAAGTTACGAAAAAAAACCCAACCTAAAAAAAAATTTCCCATGAGTACTTTGAGTGCAATACAGCTGGATTTTAAAATTCATGATTCAGGCGTGGGAGGGAGAAAATATATTTTAAATCCCTGCTTTCTCCGCCCAGCCAGATAAGTTTAGCAAGGATCAGGTTAAAGTGGTGACTGTTTTCTTTGTTGGCTCAAGTGTTTCTGCCAGAACGGGATTTTTATATCCCACTTATAAGAGGGCTGGAGCAGGGGAAAGGTGCTGTAATGGAAGTGCTGACATCGCTTCAGCACAGGGCAGCCCTGCTAATGCTGCCCACAGAGCTGGAGGAGCTCACTTGGCAGCTCATAGGGGGCTAAGCCTGACAGAAACGCTCTTTGAAAATAACTTACTGCACCAAAAATAAACGCAAAAAGCCCAACCTTCTTCACACTGAATGGGTGGTGAAATTGCTCTCAGCTTTATGGGAGTCCCAGAATATTGTCCAGGGCTTCCCCAGTCAGTGCTGCCATGGGATGGGGTTAATTGCGTGAGGTGTGGTGGGAATTGTTGGGTGTGATTTAATAACACTCTACATCTAAAATAGGAAGGAGGAAAAACTAGCTAAGCCGGAATAGCCCTGGCCTTGCTGAGGGTGGAGGCCAAGTCGGGTGCAAGGGTAAAGGTGTCTTATCTATGCTGTGTCCTTCTGTCCCCAAGGAGAGCTGCTGGCCACCAAATGTCCTCCCAGCTCCACAGCCCACCCATCCAGGACTGTCCCAGGCTGCTGTGATCCCACTCTTGGCTTCCTTACACATTTTTCATGACTGTGATCCCTTCTGCTTGTGTGGAGTGGAAATCTGTTCCCAGGGAGGAGGAACAAAGGCTGTGTGCTTTAAGCCACCATGCTGTGGGCTTTGGGCAGTCTCTGGTGATGGTTTTGGAGGAGCTGCCTTTCTCTTTTCTCCCGTTGGAATGCACGTTGTGCCACAAACCACAGGGCAGAGCAAACCCGCTGCAGATGTGGGCAGCAACTGCCCTGCTCCACACAGCACAGACCCAGGAGAGCTGGGCTACAGAAATGAAGCTGCTGTTTACCACCATGCGAAAGTGCTTCAGCTGGGGACACCACCATCTATTTGATTTTACAGGAAAGCTAGTTCAAAACTGAGTTTAAAGCAGTCAGCTGTTTTCGGAGGGGAGAAATGTGCAAAAATCAGGAAGTTCTCAGGGTTGCTGAAGCAGAAATTCTCGTTCAAACCACAGAATCTAAAGAGAAATTTAAGGGAGCCTGAGCCTTTCAACAAGAAATTGTTATTTTTAGAAAATTAGTGTTTCAGCAGGGAGGTGACACTTCAGCAGCAGGACTCAGAGCACTGAGAATGCAAGGGATGCTTAGAAGGTGGGAGAGCAGTGGGGTTATCACAAGAGCTGGGAAAATGAGTTCAAAATGTGTATTTCAAGCAAACTTCTATAGTTTTGAAAATGTAGGAGTTACTTGAAAAGCAGACTGTGAAGAGATGTTTTAAACTCAAACCATGTTAAGGTGAAAAACTCCAACCCAGGGTTGTGCTCAGCAAGGCCCCAGCACGGTACAGCACATCACTCACTGCCCTGCCCTCCACTTCTGTGGGAAATGTGTTTATTTAGTGGTGCCCAGTGCTGTGTTTACCCATTATGCTGTGACAAGTGTACACTGTGTGGAAACCCAGGTTGCATTAGCAAAGCTAACAAAGCTGGGGCATCTTTGCATCCCCTCCCTTGTCTGTGTTGACTGAGCTGAAACCCTTTTGCTTTCTTTGTCACAGAGCACAGCCTTAGAAATGCAGCAGAGAATTCCTCAATTCCCTCCAGCCGAGCAGAGGCTGCCACATAGACAGGTCCATGCCTGACCATTGGTCCTGCACGCTACCAGATGTGTTTATGTAACCCCAGCCCCGGACCAAGATTAGCTTTCACCAGAATGCAGGTTTGCAGCTATTCCAGGGAGGCTCTGCAGGAAGCCTTGTGTGCTGCTAGAGGGTTTCATTTCACTTCTCTGTGCAGCTGGTAAAAGGCTTCTTGGAAACGAGATCTTTGCATTTTACTTTGAGTTCACTTATCTGCCGAAAGCTGTTTCAAGTTACTCTTTCCGAACCATATTAAATTAATCCTTAGGTAAGAAGGCAACAGCAACAAGTACTGTGTATCTTCGTTGAGAACTCACCAGTTCTAATTACATTCCCCCTATAAGGTTTAATATCGAGGACTACAAAATGAGGTCAACCTCTATTAAATATAATGACTTTCGCTGTGGAGCTTGCAATGAACACAGCTTCACAACAAAGGTTTCTATTTTAAGGAAGAGGAAGTTTCTATTACAAAGCAGCCCCCTAACTTGGTGCAGGGGCTTTGTTTTCATTTGCTGGCTACAACAAAGTGGAAAGATTTGCGTTGAAGTTTTAACCAGTGCTTATCGGAGAAAAAACAGGCGAGGTAATACATGAAGATAGGGAAGAAAAAAAGCCCCATTGCTGCAGGAGCTGACCTAGAACCAGTCTGGCGTGCAACATCTGTGGTCCTGAGCCACACCAGGGCCACCAGCAGCTGCATGCAGTGAGCAAAAAGGTAAAAGCAAGAGCAGCAGGTCTGCCTTTCTCTTTTGCTGCAGGCTGGAGAGAGTTATAGGTACCCCAAGAACAGGCAGTGTGGTCTGCTCGTGCAGGAGACGAAATGAAACTTATAAGGGATACAGGAGCTACTTTTGAAGACTGGGATGTGCACCATTTCGTGCTGTGCCGTTTTGATGGGCAGCTCCTGTGTGCCCCGGGGGCAGAGCCTGCTCTGCCTAACCTGTAAGTCTGCGTATCTCTGATTTTCAGAGGTGCAGTGGCTCGAACTGGCTGTTTGGTGCTCCTGTAGCTATTTCCGTGGCTTTTTGGCTTGGTATTAAAAGTTAGGTAAGCACAACGCTGTCCTATTAACTAAATTCTCTTTTACACCAGAAATGGAGGTAAACATGGCCACTTTTTCTTTTTTCAATTGCTGTTGTCCTGATAGCAGCTTAACCACTGACAAAGTTTGCTCTTTCTTTGAGGGTATTTTTTTTCTTCCTACAGCCTTGCAGGCAGGAATCTGCCAGGCAGTTGTTAGAACACTGCGCCTGCCAAGCGCAGGAGGGTTATTTTGGCATCAGCCCGCAGCCCGCCCGAACTGCACCGCGCTAAGGTTGCCATGTTTGAGCCGCGTCGGGAGCAGTTCGAGAAAGGCAGCCACCGGTTTTTCAGCTCTGGCTGCTCTGCTCCCCTCTTCCCTTGCAGCTCAGTTCGCTGCTTTAGGCTCCTGATCCCCGCAGCCGGCTGCAATAGCATGCAAATGATATTTCATTGTATTAATGCCCCGGCGAGCGGTGAAACACTGCAGCCTCCTCGCAGGAAACCCAGGCTGACCCTGGGGCGCGCTGCGAAGTGGGACGGGGATCAACCTTCTCCGCCAGCGGCGGTGCTCGCCCTTTAAGAAAAAGCCTGCAGTAATTTTCCATTACCCTGCACGGGCCTGTCTACGTGGCAAGAATTGTTTGTGGAGGCTGGAGCATCACGGGTGAGGCGCAAGCCCCAATCCGGCTGCCGTTGCTTGGCTACGCGCTCGGCATGCCGGCAGCACGCCAGGCTCCTGGGAAGCACCTTTGTTCCCGAGAAGGGATTTGAGCTGTGTTTTCGAGACGAAAGCTGGGGACAAATGCTGCTTTTCTCAAGCAGCCCGGCAGAACTGGGCTTTCCAAACAGCACGAGCCAGCCAAAATGCTCAGTAGTAATAATAATATGCGTGGAGTCCATCTCTTGTGGCGATTTCTCTTCCTTTGCACAAGGAAGTATCTTGTAATGAGCTCGTGATGTTTGTTTGCAGTTACACTGATCATAACAGTCACTTAATCAAGGCAGAAGTACTGTCAGCAAAATCCTCCTCCGCTCTTGTTCTTTCCATCTAATACACCAGACGGATCGCTGTTGTTCTGCAACTTGATAAGCAGGTTATTTTTTTTTTTTATGTAAGCTCTGGAGTCCTGACAGGAGAATAGTCTGAAATGCCTAAAATATTTCACATGCCACCAGAAGAATCTGCAGCAGCAGGAGGAGCAGGTCTGTGTGCTGTCCCTGCTTGCTGGGGCTTAGCTTTAAGTATGGCAGCAGCGTCAGTGCAACAGGCATTTTCATGATGGCTCGAGCACGGCGCTTCAGCTCCAGGACAGCTTATTTTATTTGTTTGAGGCTTGGTACTTGCCATTAACAAGAGTTCTATGTTCCTGCTAGCAGCCCATGCTGCCATGGCCCGTCCGAGAATCAACTACACTGGTAATTGTCACACAAACGAGTGTCCCACCCCACAAGTCCCCCCTACTTTAGGTAATGCTTCCAATTCCCTTCTGCAGCAGCTCCAGGAACCCTCAGGAGCTGTTCCCCAGGAGGAATGAATGAAGATGTAATTTTGGGATGTCTGGCTACCACTGGAAACCTGAGAATTGAAAAATATGGTATAAAGTAGAACACATGAAGTATCAGCCTTAATTCTGCATCATGGAGTATGCAGCCAGAGGGGAAATTTGTGCCAGCATTCTGGCATCCTGCATTGCACAGATGAACAAACCTCACCCAACAGAGCCCTGGCATAGCTACTCAAGGGATCACCTACCCAGCCCCACTCCTTGGGGAGCTCCACATGGATCACGGCCTTGAGGCATCTCCTCTGGGCACAGGCACAGCCCGCCCTGCAGCCCTGTCGCCCTGACACCTGTGTCTCCTAACCACAGCCTCTCTGAGGTTTACAGCTAAGAGATGTTGGTTTCCTGCAGTTTCTCGCGCAAATCAGCAACGTTCTCTGCTTTCTGGGCTCCTTTTTGGTCCTGTTTCCTCACACCCAGCCTTACCACCACCTCCTCCTCATCCCTGCTGCTGAGAGCTCTGTTGCTACCACCCAGCAGCTCAGTTGATGCCCCGACCATCTGGGGACCTGCACAGCGTTCTTCACCTCTGGGAGAGCCATGCAGGAAGGGTGGAGCAGGGCATGTTTAGCAGCTTGGCTACGTGCCATCCATCACCTGGAATATGCTTGTCCTCCCCCAGTGAAGTGTGCCTTGTCTGATGGGAACAGCTGAGGAGACGTTTAGGAGGGTGAGTTTCTGCATCCCTAGGTCAAATTTTCCCATATGGGTAACTTGGTGGTTACAAACAGCACCTTATCCACATTACACACTGCTTGGCTCTCTGCTCAGTGAACTTTTGGACTTGTTTTATCTATCCTTGCATTGTTTTTAGTTTGTTTGTTTGGGTTTTTAAAGTAAATTACTGTGTCTTAGTATTAAAAAAAACGTATCTAAGAAAAGATGGGTTTGGCTCTTGAAAACTGCTTGTTAGTAGTAGCCCTATTCCTTTACAGTGTGTTTTCAGAAGTGAAAAGCAGTACTTGGGAACTCTCTATTTTTTTCAAGAAGGCACATAAACACAGAGGTGTGCAAAAGAGGGTCCCTTTCCAAAGCACATCTGCCCTGTGCTGTGTCTGTGCTAACATACCACCACAGCCGCTTTTGCTTGGGATTTGCTCCACACGGGAAAGAGGATCCTAAGTACCAGGAGGAGAGTTTGCCTCCCTTATTTGTGCAGTCAGGAATGTGGGTGAGTCACTGCCTTCTTTGAGGAATGAAACCTTCCATCCCGGCCCCTTATGCCTTTGTTTGCTTTTAGAACTGCAGTGCTGTTGAAGGAAACTCACGCTCCTGTGGCTTCTCTGGGGCTTAGGTTTAACATCTGGTTTCACGTTTTGTATTCCCTTCTTAAACGCTCAGGTATGGGACTACATCTTCCCACGTGTGGTACAAAATCCATAGGATCCTGAGGACCTTAGGAGATCAGAGCAGGCAAACCCCCAGTCGGTCCCCAGTGAGCGAGGTTGGTTTCCAGCACAACCAGTGCAGCGGGGTGTGGCTCTTGAACAGCGACGTCCCTAATTAAAAGAGGCAATTTCCAACGACAAAATTAGAGCAGTCTTTGAGGTCATTTTGTTTCAGGAAGGCAAGAAAAGCAGAGAAAGAGACAATGTGCTAGAAAGACACAAACCCCAGAGCACAGTTTTCTAACTTTTCCAGCTTTCAGCGATTTAAGCTTAGGGACCTGTGGCCATTTTGTGAATGAATTATCTGATTTCAAAGGTTTTTAAATGCCTTAAATTATATTCCTACATTAGAAAATGAAGTCCTTACTTTATGGAGATGCTTAACTATGAGTTTCAGTTCTTTCTTTTATGTTTTGCAGATTGAAAAAATATATAAAAGACTCTTCATACATAATTGTGCCATTTTCCTTGCCTGCAATTTGACATCTAAACCTGATCTTTTTTCCATATATAATAGATGGTTTCATTCTTGGTTTTTGTTTTTGTTTTTTTGGTTTTGTTTTTTTTTTTACACTGTAAGTCTGCCAGTTATTCCCAAAAGCCCAGTATTTATATTTATTCCATAGCAAGCATGTGACTGGTGTGACTGCATAATTATATCAAAATGAATTTGAGTTCCTTTTGTTGCAAAATGTTCCAGGGCTACAGATACATTTTGAATGCGTAATAAACTCCGGGTATTAAGATTACAAGAGAAACTATCTGCAAAATCCTACGGATTAAGGTCATGCATGAGATATTTAATACTCCCTCCAGTGAGGTTTGATTGCAAGATAGTGTGCTCCCACCGACTTCTTAAAATGAGAAAGCTTGAAAAATTGACCAGATTCTGTCCAATTTGCTTTGCTGCTAGTGGAGCTGGAGGTGTTAAGGAGACGGGGAACTGTGAGGAAAGGAAGAAGCAGAGACCAGGAGGGTCAAAATCCCTGGTGGTTCACAGCTTGGAAGTGAGGAAAGACACCAAGATGACTTTTTTTTTCTGCCACAATTTGATCCACTATAGAATTCACTATATGAGAAGGGGCAGCTCTTCCCTTTGTTGCTGTGAGTGCAGCAGTGTCTCAAGGCTGCAGCTGGGACCAAGGTTCTGTTGTGCTGGACCAAAAAATGTGTCCTTGAGGGTAAAGGATGCAAAGCGTGGATGGGAGAAATGCGAGGAGCAGAATGAAGGTTGTGGGGGGGAGCACCTCAGTCCTATGGAAATTCAGTCCTATCTTTTCACCACCCTCCCAAGATGTATGTATGATCGGGCAATACACCACAGAGACTTGATGGGAGGTAAAACTGGGTAAAACTCTCTGGGGGACAGCCAGCCCTGAGACCATTGCTCTCCTCCTCCTCTTGCCAGGAGGTGGATTCAGTGAATTCTTTTTTTATAGAGGTGGTCATTCTTTAGGGTTTTGTTGGTTTGTTTTTTTTTTCCCTTCTCTCCATAAACTATTGAAAATCATCTGATGGGAATAACTTCCAGTAACTGATTCTGTCATACAAATGGGGTGTATCCTTACAGAGAACAAACCCCACCCTGGGTTTAAGTTAAATATGGATGAGCTGCATGGACTCCCTCTCCAAAAAGGTGTGGATGTGAATTTCACCCTGTTGCAGACACGATTAGTCACTCGTGTCCTTCATGCCGTCTGTAACTAGGGCATCGCTGCTGCCTCACTGCTCGTCCCAAGGGATCTGGGTGGTGTTTGTGGGCTGAGGAAGGGGTGGAGAAATGCAGCTCTCAGCTCGGGATATATTTAGTGAATGCAGCTGTGGGAGGCAGCAGGAACAAGAGAGCTCTTGTATTGCCTGTGTTCTGACAGCTCACACGCCTAAATAATCTGCTAGTTTCATACCCATATGTTTCCTCCCCGTTATCCCCAGTGTTTTTAATTTGAACGTAAAGTTATACTTTAGTCAGAATCCTTCCTGGAGCTTAAAAGTGAGATGTGTTACAGTGTCAGCCTTGCTGCATACAGCCCTTCAGACGGGGCAACCTGCAGCTTTCATAGGCACTGGACTTTCTCCAAGGCGAGTAGGGAAATTTGACTTCATCTTTTAGGGAATGTAGTGGTGTTCGAATATGCCTTTCATGTGCATTGCAGAGCATGCTTGGGGTGGGAGCAGACCTGCAGCGCTGGTGTGGCCCCTCCCAAGAAAATAAAATCTGCTTCTTGCCAGGGCTGCTGAGCTGGGGTGCAGAGCCTGCTTCTGGCACCCTGGGCTCTTCACTGAGCTGTACAAACTCTGCAGGTCCTCCTGGCATCCCTGGGAGTCTGATCCAATATTCGCTGGTACGTCATGGGATAAAAAAGGAGGACAAAAATAGGTTTACTGACCCGCTGGGTCAAGAGGGAGCAGGTTACTGTTGCTGTGCATTAGGACTAATTTGTCTGTGCTCTCTGGCCATGTTCAGACTTGCCCCCAGAGAAAAAGATTGAGGCTGAGAATTCCCTGTGCGTCTTCTTCCCTGGCTTGTTCAGCTGCACGCAACAAGCTACGAGCTGGCCTGCCTCAGGCTTTAAAGGTTTATGACAAATTAAACTGCAGAATATAAAAAGAACTTTTTTTTTGTCTTGTTCGTATGTGGTTAAGGGGTTGAAAAACAAGACTGGTGCAGGGTAGGGCTGTCTGGATGACGGAGACATCACATTTAGGGGGAGACAGACTCTGCCATTGCTTTCCTAGAGCTTGTCCCACCTTACGGTGTTTTTCCACCCACAGCAGCATTGCTGGGAGGTGTTGCAGTGACACATCCGTTCTTTGGCAGAGCAGCACTCTGACCCTTTCCCACCGTGCCATGGACAGCATGGATTTGCTGTGCCTGTGGCAGGGACCTGATCGGAAATGCAGCACCTGTGGGTTCCACCGTAGGCTGGCACTGATCCTGAAACACACCCAGCTTCTATTAAAACTGTGTGGTGTACGTGGGCGGGATATAGCTGTTCCACCTTTGCATACGGTGATCTAAGGAGTTTCAGTGACCAGTTTGTCTATCGAAAGTATTTATTATTAAAGTGTAGAAAAAAATGCATCTGTGAAAAAATGTGTACGAACACGATGCCCTGGGAGCCCACACCGTCTTTTCTGTCTCGAATCCCGCGGACTCCGTGCCCGGGACTGGCTTTGTTTCAGCAGTTAAATGGTTAACTGGAGCACTAATTGGCTCTGAGCGCTCCAGCCCTTTGCAACAGATTATTGGCATGCTGGTAGGAGCAGCTCCCTTCCTTCCCTTCCCCCTTCATTATAAAAACATGTACTGTAGAGAAACCAAATACCACATGGCGCTCTGCGCGGAGCCCGTCACCGCTCCCGCTCCCTGTTCAGCACAAAAAGTCCTTTTATATTTGGGAAGCGGAGGGAGAAAATTCTGGAAAGGCAAAATCGTGGCGATAGCGGCTGAATTGGCACATTTATTTACAGTGTGCAGGGGCTGGAGCCCGCAGCCGCACACACCCACGCCCGCGTGGGGAGCAGTCCCGGGGGGGCTCTGAAAGCGGAGGGGAAAGGCCCTTCCATGAAGGAGAACGCTCCCCGTCAGCTTTCGGCTTTGCGGAGGGCTCTCGGGACGTACCGAGGGGCTGAATGTAAAGAGAGGAAAATAAAAGCTTTGCTGGGGGAAAAAAAAAAAAAAAAAAAGCGCATTTCTGTTTTCCCGAGGAGCCGTGGACGTTTTGAGGCAGCTGTCTGCAGAGGCAGGCGCCATTTCGTGAGGCGGCATTAATACAGCGGGAGGAGACATGTTGTGTTCGTGCAGTTTGGATTTTAAGGTTTTTCTCCTTGGTTTGAAGCAAGAGGCTTATTCATCCCGCCTTCACCCTCGTTCAGTCCAAAGGCTTTCGTTTTTTTAAACTTGAAGGAAAAACGTAATGACAAGCGGGGAAAACCAGGGAAAAGGGGAAAAGTTCTCCTGAGGGTATCACAGTGTGCAAGCAAAATCAGGTCTCTCTCCAGGAGACAAAAAATCTTAGAGGTGTACATGGTTCCAAAAATGCCACAAAGGGTGTAGGGAGGATAATCAGGATGACAGCGTGGCTATACACCCAGCCCAGGTGTGTAGGCGAAATGTGTTACATAAGGCATGTTTTAAACAGAGGATTTTTTTCTGCTACAAAAAGTCTGTGCACACACAAAACCACCTTTTGTGATTTACACGAGCTGACTTGACTTCCAGGTATTGAGATACTAGTTTTGATCTAAAAGCCCAGGCTATTGCTAGTGCTGCAGAACTGCTCTTTTGATCAAAGGAGAAAATAGGAGTCGTGGCAGGAGTGAGCTCAGGCTGATGTCCTTCAGTGCAGAACTCCTGGAGCAAGCTGCAGCATTTTCCTTACAGGCCTTTGGTATGGGAGTTGACTTTTTACGACTCCGGGACCTTTCATTTGCAAAATGCTTTATAAGGCTCATTTGTTTAACAAGTCTCTGGGAGCTGGAAGAGGGAGAATTCATGCTGCCATTTGGGAATACAACTGATAGTGCTGCATTTGATTTTGGTTTCATGTCATTATTTTCTGGTTTCAGAGTCAGGAAAAGCTGCTCATTTATTTTTCATGTAGCTGTATTTTTTTTTCCTGGCTTCTTAAGGAGGCAGAGCTCACGAAATCATGCTGTTAAAGGCCTGGAGCTTTTGAGCTGATGTTCAGTTTCAAAAAATTTCTGTTCTAGAGGTTCTGCACTTTGGGGGAGGCTGCAGGTTATAAAGACAAATCAGTGCATCTGCTAAAGGAAAAACCACAAAATGAGTGCAGAGGGTCTCTGTTCACTTTCTTTGCTAACCCAACAATGACCATCTGCCAGCTGACCAGTCCATAATGTGTAGCTCGGAAATGTTGCAGCCTCTGCTGGAATATGGCGCAGGATTGGGAATGCTGCAGCAGTGCAGCACACTTGGGTGTGGGGGTGCTGACTCCCAGGAAAGCAGCCATCGTTATTTCAGCTGCTCACAAAAGACTTGAAAACTTCCAGCCATGGCACTAAATCCCAACTAGGGACTAGGTTTGCAAGGAGTATTAGTCATATTTAAGACCCCTCCATGTTATGTGCAGCTGAATTTTGCAAGGTCTTTGATCTCCTCACTCTGGGTCTAAAGGTTCCTTTTCAAGCTTGTCACCTGCAAAGATTTCTGTGAGACAGTGATTCCTTCATTACAAAAAAGCCTCTTTGCCACCTCAAGACCATTATATTCTTGACTGCCCTTTTTTATGCTGCTAAGGTTACATTTCAGCTGCAGTTCAAACATCACCTGGGTGCAGTGAACCGATCACCAGCAATACATGTAGTAAAAAGCTCTAGTGTGACATTCATGCACATCCTTGGTTTGTTTGTCTAAGACTGTGCATTAAAATGATAATATAAAATGTAAAATAGTTTCCATATATAAAAATCACTTTTCCAGCATATATTAATGTGCCTTTTGGGACTTCATAATTAGGTCATGTTTTCTCCTAAACTTAATTCCATATTATTAACAACACTTGAGTAGACTTCAACATTCCAATTTTGGTTCCAATTTTCATTCTGTTCAGTGTGTCTATATATATATATACACACACACACATAAGTATATACAAGAAGATAATCCTTTATTAATCTTTTGAGCAGAACAGCTTTCGTTTGTGCAGCAAAAGTCCTGTGCCTGAATGTTCATTACCAGCACCTGATATGCTACCCTGGAGCACAATAGCCTAATAATTGGAGTTTAAGGGGAAAAAAAAAAAAAAAAAAAAGCCAGGTATTAAAGTCACACTGTTTCAATTTTGTGCATGTTATGATTGTAAATTATTCAAGCATTTGCCTTTAGCTCCTACACGTACGAACTTATGCTCCCCACACATTTTTTTCCCCAAAGTGCTCTATGGTTTCCTTTGTCTTATACCCTAGGTTGGAGTATTCAAATGTACTGTTTAATACCAGTAGTACGTGTGGCTCATTACAAGAAAATCTGAGATAGTTTCTCTATTAAAAGCATTTGAGTTTGACCTATTTGCTTCTACTTTTTTGTAATATTTAGTCTCTTCATATGGAGAGGTTTTAAAGGCGTACTGAAGGGGAGGAACAGGATGTGAAGTACCTAGCACAATTTATATTATTTCTTTTGCCATTGTTAATAAAAATATGAAAGAAAAAGAAATGTTGGGGAAAATAAAAGGAATGGTGATGCAATTATACCTGTATGTGCCAAGCTACAACGTGCTTGCTCTTACTCTTGAAATTTAGACCTCTGCTTCAGGTTTTCTTTCCCTTGTACAGACTGGATTAGTTCATTTCAGTTGCATTTTCCAAGTACGGACATACATGTTCATCCCTAAATTCACTTCATATGCTTCCAAATCCTTAGGACAACATTTGGTTTAGACACAAAAACTGGAGTGATTCCATGGGCCTAAATGCAATTACTCAGCCCTGAATTAAACGCACAGGCACATAAGAAGAGATCGAAATCTCAGCTTTTGTCATTAAAGTAAATGTTTCTACACTTAAGACACATTTGTAGAGATGAGTGATAGATTATGATGAAATCTTGAAAATAAATCTTGTTTTGGGCAAGTAGAACCTTGTTGGGATCTTCCTCTGGGTGAAATGGCAATGAAGGTGGCAGTCAGATTTTCCTGCACTGTGCATGTCTCAGCCAAAACATCTTGTGTTTTCTCTGCTGCTTTAATTGCACAAAAAGCCATTGACCTAATTTTGTGACAGGACTGTACCAACAGTGTTTTCTAGGGCTGCTTACGTTTTCTCACAGCTCACCACTTAACACAAAACTTTGACTATTGAAAAAAGGTGCACTGTGAATGGTTTTAAGCTGAGACAAGATTGTCCCCCTTAACGGCTTGGTCAGAGAGAGGGGGGGTATTTGTTTCAGTGTGAAAATCTCTTGTCTGCAACAGTTAAAGCTGGTAATTCCGGAGTTTATGTGCCTGACATGCCCAGAGATGCTCTAGTCCCTGGGCTGCTGAGCTCTGGGTAAAGCTCTGGCAGGAGCCAGTTTATAATGAATTGACTGTAGGAAGAAAATAAAAAAGCTCATGGGAAGCATCAGCCTGACACAGGAGCTGTTTCTGTTCAGGTGACATTCTAATCCAAGTGTGTCAGTGCATCACTACAGCAAAAATTGATTGGGCTCCACATCTAGCAAGTATTGACAAATATGAAGAAGTTTGTTTAGAGCTACTACATAAGAGGTCTTTTATATATATGGTGCATTAAAACAGGGCAATTCAGTGCTTTGTCAGACTGTCTATGAAATAAAAAAAGTATATGCTTGTAAGATTTCAGAGAAAAAGGTACGATTTCTTTTCCCTGCATGTGGCAATTTACTGAATAATGCATCATTTTGACAACTTTTATATAGCAATCAATAAATGCCCTATGGTGCTACCTGCACATAGGAGACAAGAATGAAGATTGTTATGGAAACAGGCTTGAAACTTGCTTGAAATAAAAATCCCAGTTCTATACTTGTGGTTTTGGAGGCCTGGACTGTTTTTCTTTTCATTCTAGAGTAGCTGTAATTTATCTTGTTCAATCTGAGTGAAATTCCTCACGTTTGCAAGGCCAGTATGAAACCCTTTGCCTCCAAAACTCCAAGGAGATTTACCAAGAAAATATAGTTGTTGTTATAATCATCATCATAACTTTCCAAAATCTCCACTAGAACTTAAATGGAGAGTTAGTGAAAATAAAAAATATAGTTGGCAATTTTTTTTTGCCCTCGATTTTGATGTGTGAACACATATTTGTGCTAGGCCTGTTTTCACTTTTCTGATCACATTCCTCAAACACTTAAGCAATCCAGCTCTACTGGCTTTTGTTTGCAGAAAATAAGGATGGACAGGTAAATGCCTTTGGAAAATGAGCTTTAAATGTGCGTAAGGAAGTAATTATGCTAGAATTTCAAAATATCTGAGCTTACAAAAAAAATTTCATTGTCTATATCTTCTAAAAATATAATTTTGCAACTACATTTAAAATCCAGATATTCTGAAGATTTGACTTAAAAGTTATAAAATGTTCTGACTCTTTATGTAACAATTCCATAACATATTGGAAAATGGGAGAATGGTATCTATTTTGAAATGTAAAAAAATGGGATTAGGCTCCCTTAATTTTGATGATGATTTGACCTTTTTTTTTATACAAACTCTTGATAAAACAATGACCACAAAACACTTCTGTGACTCTGCAGACTCTATTTCCAGCTGGAATGGTGAGATAAAGAACACTGCTTGCAGCTTCTACCTTTTAAAGTGATTTTAAACCCTATCACCGTGTCTAATCCTTGTATGGCTCCAGTCCTGCAAGTTTCCAAGCACGGAACTTGATCAGTGCCGAGCAGTTCAAGTGTGTAAGCCAGGTCACATCACCTGCCTTAGTGTGCTCTACCTGTGATATTACAGTTCCTGGGAAGCTGCACTTCAGTTTCTTATTTGCTTTCAAAGGTGATTTCAGCAGTAAGCAAAGTTGCATCATTATTTTTTCATGTAAGGAGACACGTAATACCTTGTTAACACTTTTATAAATTCTGGTGTCTAAGCAGAGACAGGTAAAATGATCAGTATTTTTCTACCATGTCCCTATCCTCTTATAAAAGTTTTCCAAGTCAAGCAGGATAGTTTGTTAACTAAAAGGTGACCTTGAAAAAACAGAGCATTGCATACAAGAAGCAGGGGCTAAAAAAGGGGATAAAGAAACAGTTTGTTGTTCCAAGTTCCAGTGGTTTACTTTAAGCAGCAATTAAACATACTATTATCCAGTCACCCACATTATTTATGTTTGAAACAATCTAGAGTTTTAAACTCTCAAAAGATTTCACCAAAATAAGGACTACTGCATCTTTCTGACTTTTCTTATACCTCTAAAGCTGCCATTTAAGGCAATAGCTGTGTGTTAGACGTTGACCAAAAACAGCATAAATACCTTTACTGAGATGGTTTCTATTTCTTACATCCAGTTAAGATGGCAACAAGGGTTAGTTTGAAGACGATCTGTAATATTAATGAAGAACTTCAAGTTTTAAACCTCCTTAAGAAAAGTGGATTTGATTTCCCAAGAAAAATGTGTGTATATACCCTAGTGGAATTAATATAAAGCATAGTAATTAATCCTCTCACAAGATAATAGTTGCTGGTCTGTTATTTGCTTCATTTAATACAGGAACTTATGCAAAACTGAAACAGCAATGTGTGTCAGTTGTTGAGGAGCTCGTAGATCTAAAATTTGAGTTCGGACCACAAGATCATGTGTACAGTTACAGTACTGACTCTGACGCATTGTGACCAACAAGTTAAAAATTTGCTTAGGAGAGACCATTAAATCCCACAAAATATGTCAAATCCATTTCTGACTTCCATTTTGTCTTTATACTTTTTATTAATAACTTCTCTTTGAAAGCAGGAATAGAAAGGGCTGAATCTTGGTTAAAATTGCTTCATTTTGAATAAATTGAAAAAACACTGGGGTTTGGCTTCGACCGAAAGATTTTTTTCTTTACCATATGTTTATAACACTGATAAGAATTTGTTTCTAATTATTCATGGCAATAAATCTTTTTCTTGCTGCTCACAAGGTTCATCGTTCTGAACATCAGCCCCATAAAAATGCCAGCAAACCCCCCATATTAACATAATCTCAGTTTTCGGTGTTAAATCCTAGGAACAAAAAGGGCATATGTAAAACTTCTCTCTATGTGTGTAGATGTGTTTGCAATTATTCATTACCGGCTGGAGCAAAAGTCTGGATTTCAGTTCCGGTTCCAGACTTGGAGTAGAATGAACAGCAAGAGATCATTGCTAGAACTGAGTTTTATCCTTGCTGCTGCTGGGTTTATTGCTTGTCTTGTGACAGTAGCAAAAAGCTTTAGCTGAGATCAGTACACCGTAATCATCTTCACCAGTCACACAGGGAACGTGGTTCCATGCTTAAAAGGTGAATTTGTATCTACCTGAGCAGCTATTGTGCTTTTAATAGTGAATTACTGAGGAAGGAAACAGAAAGGGGGAAAAAAAGTCAGATTGTTTGACCAACATGTTACAGGTTACATACAAAATCTGATTCAGACCAAAGTGACAACTTCTATAAGCACCCAGTTTACAGGAAGTTAAATGCCTCCCACAAACAGCTCACTGTGCTCAAAGGGCATTCCATATGCTGTTTGCATACTCTCTGTCCAAGTAACCCAAACTATTCTGTTTGGCCTAGGGCCTAGGAAATTGGCATTGATTTCTGCTGAAAAGTGAGAGTTTTGGTTGAAGAAAAGTTTGGTGATGATGCACATCTCTCAGTCTTGTTCAGACTCCTGTTTTCTACTTCAAAAGGCAGATACAAAACCATTTTGTCCAATATTTGCATTTCCAAGCATTTGTGTCTCCAAAGATCTGTGGGCTACACTATATAACAAAGAATAAACTGCTTCACCAATCTCTTGGTGTCCTCTGGTACAGAGGGCAGGTTGGGGCAGGTGGGGAAGGGATACTGCCCTGTGAGATCACAGTGTGCCTTTGTCTGTTGTCCCCAAGGGATAATAACATGGGGCTGGGGGAAGGAAGAAAGGTTCTAGAAGAAAATAGAATACCAGAAAGTCAGGTTCTGTGCCTCCATCTGGAATTCCAGCCACAGATGCAATCTCAGAAAATAGTACCCAAATTAGTAATGGAAACATTAACTTGTCTCATTATTTTCAGACATGTGGTTCATAAAACGTGGCTGAAGTATTTGGTCTAATGATACACAAAGGAAGAAAGTATGTCATCTGAAAGAAGGAATGAACTTTACAGAGGAAATTGCAGTGTAGAAATGCTGAATTTAGGAGGAAAAAAATGGGGTAACTGCAGAGGCAGTAGGAATGAGAATTTTGTTCCACTGTTTCTTTAGAAAGAAGAATGCAAACAGACTGTTCCTGGAGAGGAGCAGCAAAACTGTGTGAAGGGAGGCACAGCTCTGCAGAGAGTGACTGTACTTGTGCTCACCTCCAAGCAATTCATTCGGGGCCAAGGAACAGAGGAGCTCATGGATCCTTGTGTAAGGTTTTTTTGAGCTGCTTCAGGTCTTGGTGCCCAGGAAGCAAAAGAGCAGCTCTGCACATATTTAATGAGGATATTAAGACTTTGAGAAATTTTTTGGTTACAGATAGCAGCAATAGAGTAAGGGACTTCCAAAAACATTTGTCTATAAATGTACATAGGTATTTTAAGAGGCACAGTCTATTACACTAGACAGTCTGGTATACTTAGAGAAAATCAGATAACAGTCTAAGCACACAGGTTAGGTCTTGTTCAGGTACAATCTTAAACTCTCCTGGCTGGAATCATACTACTCTTGCAAAGCACAATTATGTCTAGAATGCCTGATCTCTTTTCTCCCTTTCATGTGGTTATTGCAAGTTATCACATATATATTTTTCTAGAAACGTACTTGTGTTTTGGGAAGAAACAAGAGAAAGGCTGGAAATTGTACATGGAATTTCTAATCTTGGTCCTTGCTGTGAAGTTTTACCATGCAGGATGGGCTGAAAATGCTGACATAAGTAGAAGTGCTGTTGCTGCATCCTGCTTTCATCTGGATCCTGCCGCATCCTTTCCCCTTTTTTCACTGCTGGTGGTTTTCCAAGGAGGACAGCATCTGGGTTCTGTCCATGCAAGCACCTTTACACACAGTTACATGTGAGCAGTTCCACTGAGAGCAAGAGGATTGGCCTTTGCAGGAATCTAAATGAGAATGAAGTTGCAGAACAGGCTTTCTGCTATCTATAGTCTCCGCAGACCATAATTTCAATAATTCTTCTTGTGAGAGGGAAAAAAAAAGGCTTTTTGCCCCTTTTCAGTGAGAAGCTGCATCGGCTCTTTTGTACCACCACTGATTCCTTGATGGGAGGTTCCCCTGCTGTGGCACCTTTATGTGGATCACCACCGTACCTTCTCTGAAGATGGTAACACCTTATCCCACTGTCTACAAGTAGTAGATATCCCCTGCTGTCCTATACACGAGGTCAGCTTTTCTCTGTATTTTCAAAGGAAATACATCTTTTGGCTCAAAATTGTAGGGATTGATTCTTTTCAGCTGGCCACTTCCTTGTGACTTTTCCAGGACTCAGCTCAGGAGAGAGCTGCCAAAGTCCAACTGCTTGATGTCAAGTGCCAGACTGGATCCTGAGGCCTTCCATACTAATTTGAAGTATTGTTAGTTTAATTCTGTCATAATTACTCAGGTTCATTACTATGAAAAAGGAAGACTTAGACAATTTATTTCTGCTTTTAATGGAGTCATCTGGGCAAAGGAAAGCAGGTGAAGGGTGAGCATATCATTCAAAGTGGCTGCTGAAGTGTGTAAGTATCAGTTCTGTCGTGTTTGCTGTGTGTGGTTCTCACAAAGGAACACCATAACTGGGGCTGGAGATAGCATTCATGGCAGTGACCAGGAATGTGAAGGATGCCTTTCCATCTTGCTGATACCTGAAGTGGTTTCCATGGCTGTAGTCAAAGTAGGAGACAGTGTCTTGGTGAGGCTGGCACACCAGACAGTTTCTGTGGTGTTGGCTAAAAAAAGCAGGATACCTAGTTTTATTTGGACGTCGGTTCTGTTTCTGAGCAGCAGTAACGAGGGATTGATGTGGTAGATAGGCAGGTTGCTGGGCTGTGCTGGCTCTGTGCTCCAGCCGGGCTCTGGAGCTGAGGGTGCACAACACAGCGGTGTGTATCCCATCACAACAGAGGGTTTCGTGGCCCCGCTCTCCGCGGGGAGCCTGGCGGGTGAGCTGTCCCTGTCAGGGGCTGATAACAGAGGTGGTGTTTGTGGAATGGCGGCAAACGGGACCGTGAGATGCGGGGCGCCAGCAGCCAACTCAGGGGGCTGAACCCCGCTGTGTGTCAGTGCAGGCAGGCGGAGGCATGAGGAGATCTCTGCAGTGGGGTCTGTTAGCGCTCGGGCCGAGCGAGGCCAGAGCTGCGCTGGGGCAGTCCAGGTGGGATGGTCCGGCCAGGTGGAGCTGGGAAGGGGCGGGGGCGGCGGCCGCTCCCGCTCCCGCTCCCGCCCTCAGGGGCGGCTGCTGCGGCCGGCGCGCGAGGAGGCGGCGGGAGCCAATGGGGGGCGGCTGAGGAGGGGAGCGCGNCCCGCCGCAGTGAGGAGCGACCGGGCGGCCATGTTGTGCGGGGGGAGGGGAGCAAGGAGTTGAGAGGAGACGGCGGAGGCTCCCTCACACACACGGCACAAGATGGCCGGGGAGCAGCCGCAGCTCCCGCCCGTCTCCCGGTGCTCTCCCCGCCGCTCGCACCGGGGACGCCCGGCGAGCGCCCTGGGTGCC
>WEKY01046625.1:1146092-1165978 GCA_013390045.1 Picathartes gymnocephalus
ATGGGGCCCGGTGCTCTGTGGGCTCCGGAGCTCCTGAGGGCGGCGAGCCGGGCTGCTGAACGGGGCTGCCGACGGTCGGGCAGCAATGGCGCCGGGCTGCGGAGCGCTGCCCGCGCCGCTCCCTTGCCGAGCGGGCGCGGGGCCGCCCTTGACCGCGGGCAGGGAGAGCCGGCAGCAGCGCCCCGTCCTCGGGGCCCCGGGTGCCTGCCAGCGGGTTGCTCTTCGCCGGGTAAGTGTCCGAGTCTCCGGGCTCCTCATTGTCCTTTGTCCTTGGGAGGAAAAACAAAATGTCCTTGGAGCTGGGAGGGGGAGGGGGCGCTGCCTCCCCCTACCCTCCCCTTCCCCCCGCCGCTCGCTGAGGGGACCTGCGGGTACCCTTGGGGACCCCCGCCCGTGCCCGAGACCGGGCTGGGCTGAGGGGGAGCGGCGGGACGAGGAGAGCCCCGGTGACCCTCGGCAGCTTCGGGCGCTCCCTTCCCTCTACTGCAGCACCCGGAGGGCTCCGCACTCCCCGTCCCCGATGCAGCCCCGGGGGGAGCAGCGGCGGCTTTTGGCTCCCTTGTGAAGCACCGAGCACAGGGGGGGCTGCAGACCGGTCCCCCCCAGCGCAGCGTGCAAGGGGGGGTATCTGCAAACCAGCCTGGAACTCCAATGCAGCAGCGGAGGGAGGGGGGAGAGGTGAATGCTGTACGACATCATCACTGAAATGTTTAGCCCCGTGTCTGTGTAAAGAGCGTTTCTTGCCCGTCGCTGGTCGGATGGGGATATGTTTTCGTAGTTTCTAAGAACAAAGACGCCATGTCCTTTTCTCTTAAAAATAAAACTTGGAGTGTTTTTTTGTGGGGTGTTGGCTTTTAACTCTTTGTAAACCAGTAAGAGAGAAACAGGCTGCAGATGAGACAGATTGGTACTTTATGAAACAATAGAGAGAAATTGACTTCACTGGAGAAACAGCAATTCAGGTGCAGAACTTTAAAAGAAAACTCTTAGGAATTACGTGAAGATTTGATTTTGCAGTTGAAACGGCAATGTAGAAACCTAAAAGCTTCAGAAAAACAAAGCTCGGTCGTGCCAAGTCTACAGTTTAAAGTTGGCAAAATACTATAGTTGTGATTTAGACGACAGTACAAAAACAAAAGAGAGTTACTTAAATGAGAATTACACGATAAGGAAACGAATGAGTTTATGTCTGACATGGAAAGCTTTTAAAAACATTTAATGACTATTAGGTTTGTTTTTAGTATTCAGTTTATAGGTTTTTCAGAGACCTCAGTTACTTCTCTTTACGAAACATTTTAATCGTCGTTTCGGTCTTCCGATAATTTAGAAGTTGTTCAACACCTTTTGCAAGACTTTCTAAAAATGCAAGTTTAAATGTAATGGCTGACGTTTGTTTTGGGTTGGCTCACATTCAGCAATTACCAAGTAAAGAGTAAAATAGTAATTCTAGATGTATAAAAAGTCTCTGTAGCAGAGCAAGAGGTAAATACTAAAAACTTTAGTTTTAATTGGTGGTTATGTATAGCCGTATTGGTTGGATTTTAATGATGGACGCTTGTGCAAGATTATAAAACTGCAGATTTTAAATACTGCAGTTGTAGGTAAATCTACATTTTCGGTACTTCCTCTGCAAATAGGAATCTGTCATTGCAACAATTGAAGTTATCAATTTTTTTGGAACTAGAAAGACAAGTTTCAGCAACCACTGGACTTCTGTCACTTTCATGCAAAGTGTTCAGTGTCTTTATTTTAGGTTTGGATTATGGTGGTTTTATAACCCCAGCAGTAGTTCTGCAGTGTAGAACAGGTTCTGGCATACACTTTGCCCTAAAGAAAGTTCTAGCTTTGGGTGGGTGTCTGTTGGATTTCTCTTAAGTATATTAGAGGATAATTTTTTTAATAGTTTTCACTGGTTTATTTCAACAGCTGAAAATAAAATAGCAGGTAATTGTCTAGAAAATAAATTGCTTGTAATTTGTAATGTGTTTTATTTAATAGTTCTGCGGCATGGTTTTTTATATTTAAGGTGTAGGGGTTTGAATTTATACGTCTTTTAATCCAGCATTAAAATGTTTTTTAAAGTTATGTACTTAAAGAATGGGTCTGCACTCCTAGAGTATGAAGTAGTGCTGATGATAAATATAATGGCTGTAAAATAAAATGTTACGGCTTTTCACAAAAGGCGAGAAAAGTTGGCTAGAGGTAGTGCAAATATGGTGTTCCTTGTGTTAAAAGAGCATAGTTTGAGATCTGATTAAAGGTTAAAGAAGCTGAAGGCTTTATAACTGTGTTCTGAAGGGCGGGAAAGATTTTTTTTTTTTGGGAGATGAAGTAATTTAGGACTTAAAATTCAGAGAAGGTGATGACAGAAGCCATTTTAAAATAACCTTGCTATCAGTAGAGGTTTTATTTAATTTGCATAGCCTACGTCTAAAGACTTTAATGTGGGGAAAAAAAGTAAAAGGACTGAGGGATGTTGTGTGATAAACTGTTAAAAAAAAAAATCTTAAAATGAGCATTTTAACTTTAAGTATTTCAGAATTAAAGTAATGGGAGACAGAAGAGAAGATTGCAGTTTTTCATGAAAAACGCAGATCATGTGTGTTGTCAGTCACTCATCTCCAGTGGGTTTTTCTTCAGCCACAAATGTACAGCCATCCATACTTTTATTTTTAGAGTTCAGTTCAAAAGATAGTTACTGCTATCATAAGCTTTTCCCGACTTAATAATTATCTAAAGATTGATATATTTTTAGGTGTACAACTTATTCTGCTTTTCTAAAGCAAAATACTGAAAATTTCCATACTTTGTTTTCTCAGGTAGAATTTCATGAACAGAACCTTATTTCCTGACTGGCTTCCAGAGGATTCGTTCGTGCCTTATTTTTCTTAGGTAAGAATGGTTATACCTTGTATTAGTATGTTCATTTCCATATTTTTTTGAAACTGGAATTTGCCTTTTTGCTACTGTGCAGATGGGAAGAAAAAATAAAATCTTGTTTTTATGTGGAGGGGACACATTTTATAAGTTGTCTGGACTTCTAAAAAGCTTTTCTTTGCAGCTACAGGTAGACTGTCTTTAAATAATGTCATGTTTATGTGCTGTTTAGGTATAAATTCAGTTTACTAAGGCTGTTAATAAGTGGATTGTTAATAATATATGCATACAGGCATACATGCCTTGTATTTGGTGGAAAAGGATGGTATTTGCATATAAACTGAAGTTCTGTATGTCCTATTTCACCAGTGAAAACCTGCATTAAACTTTGAACATGGTTTAGGTTTTGTACTTAATAAGTTTGTAGCATTAATGTTTGGGGATATTGTAGAATTTGTATATGAAAATAGTAACCCGAGGTTTCAGGGATCCCTACAGAAGGAGATTTTTGGGGCCTGTTTCTTGTTTCTGGGGACCTGGAGGCTAACGCTTAACAAAGATAGAAAATGGGTGTTGTACCGTCGGTAAACTTTCATTTATTCAACATCTCCTTAGGAGTTTTCAGAAAGTTTGTCAGTCAGGAATGTTAGGACTTCAAGAGCTGTCTACCTTTTTTTCAGAAAAACTTGGTTTTGTTGTTTTTTTCCTTTAAAGGCTATTACTGGAATTTGTTCTTCCAAAGATTCAGATGACTGGTTGAGCAAAAGACCTTGAGCAAAATTCAGTACTGTGTGTGCCAGGTACGTTACACTGCATTGTGAGTTTGTTTTTTTTGTGTTTTTTGTTTTTTTAAAATTATTCTGGAAACAATGTTTTTCAAAATAAACATTAAACATTTAAGCTTCAGTGTTTTACCTTGTTGGATTTATTTTCTTTCAAGCTGAGTGCATTTGAAAATTGTTAGTGTGTACATACTACAGCAGTGTTAATGTCTCCTGCCTCTTCGAAGACTTTTATGGTCACTCATAAGTACAGCTTTTTAACAGTCTGCAGTGATCACGTTGACACATGGTAAAGCCAAAGCATTGTCATCTCCTAAGGACATTGTCTAACCAAACTTCAGCAAGGTTTTTCCTTGGTTCAAGGTATTGGTTCTTTAGCAAGGGACACTCATAAGCTTTTCCTTTTCAATAAGTTGTTTATACAATAAGCTTAAAAATTCTGGTTTTAGTGTAAATTCTATTCTAAAAGCCTGAAGTGGTACCCAGTTGTTATGAGGTATCTTGCTCTCCTCCTTGCAATGTAAACAAAGCAGGTTTTTAATGATATTATTTGTTTTTACACCTAAGATTCTGCATTTAGGATCAGAGTAATACGTTGCCTTTGAGTCAGGCTTTCACCACTCTGTAATTAAAAGTGGGGGATCCTGTTTGCCTGTCTTAACTGGTTCCTTTTCACAGCTTCCCGTGCTCATGTACTTTGGTGCATACTCAGGACCTCAGAGCGTAAGGCGTCTTCATGAGGACACATGTATCAGGATTCTCAAAAATACTCCTGATGATTTGCTTTTTAAAGTTACATAATTCGTCATGATAACCAAAGAATACAGTTGTGAAGCCTCACCTGAGTGCAGCTGTTCTTTTTTGGCTTGGATGAAGCCTTCATAGCAAAGAAATGGTACACAATTTTCCATAAGCTTTACAAAAATGTCTCTTCAGGTTGTAATAAACCTTTATCTGCAGTGAGTCACTGCTGATGTGCAAGGTAGAGTTCAAATAATATTTATAGATATTGGACATGTGCCACCATCACGGATGTCCTGCAGCAAACACAGCTAACGAGCAAGGTGATATGTCAGTGTGTTCCTGCAACTTCATTGTGTAACTGCGTGATGGGAAGCGTGAGAACTAGAAGTTTGTTCTAGAAGTGATTTCATGCCTTAAGAATGACAGGGCATATCTGAAATCCCACATGAATTTTCAGTTTAGAGGGTCAAAAATCACAGCACGGTCTATTACAATAAAGGCAAGACTCGTGTGAGTAACATAAAAGTCTGATAATAGTGATGGGATTGAACCTGTCAGACTCAACTTACATTCCTAATATTAAATTCTGAAATGTCTGAATCTGCAATTTCTAACTGACCTACTCTTTTTTTTAAGAGTAGAAAAGTAAAAATTAAAAAACACAGTGCTTAAGAGCTGACCTGAGCATTTTATGATAACTGTGAAATTGAGCGCTTTTGATCTTAACAGTCTTCCATCTTTCCAGTATTGTCCTGATGCTTATTGTGCTGAATAGACATTGCAATAAAAGAAGCTTTAACTGTCCCTTTTGTGAGCTCTTGCAAGAACGGCTTGTTTTCCTCTAATGGTGGCTTCACCTCTAGGTTAAGTAGACTTCAGTGGGTTAGATGCACGCTACTGGGACTTGAGGGAAGTTCCAAGTTCATGGCTCCGCTGCAGTGTGCTCATTGAGGATTGAGGGGGATCAGGAGAATCTCTCAGGTTTAGCCCAGACCTTTTCAGTAGGGGAAGCTGTTCCCTTGTGGGGATATGAACCCATCATAAGTGTTCTCATGGAATTGATTTTTGTAGCATTGGCGGCGTACGTGGAATAACATTGGTGTGGTGATACACTTCATCTTTGTCAAAATACTTTGTTAATTAAATAATAAATACAAGAGAAAATGCAGTGTCAGGTGATAGCTTTTGGGTGTCTGACCTCACCTCTTGCTGTAAAAGGAGATACATGGTGTGATGGTTAGTGCCAATCCTTGGGGGAAGGAGCCATGGACCTTTGAAGCTGGGTGTGTTTTGTGTGGTGTAGGCTGTACTGTACCTCAAGTGTCTGTAATTTTAGAACAAAAGTAAGCCACAGCTATTAGACTACCTAAAAAAAGTAAATTAATGTTTATTTTTAAATAGGGGATGGATTTTTTTAATCACCCAGGCTTACAACAATTACAGCAATTAGTCTGATTAAAAGATTTTGACATTAGATATAGGAAATACAGCTGTTAACATGAAAGGTTATTTTTTTTCAGCCAAGACTTGTATTTTCAAGCTCTGGTTTCTGGCTCGTGGCATAAACGTGTAGCTTTGGTGATGAATTCTGTAGATTGAGTGCGTGTATTTTGGATGTTAAAACTAAAAACTCAAAATATAGCAATATATTCTATGATAGTGCAAAAATAACTCACGTGAATGAAACGTAATATATTATCAACATCCTTGTGCTGTTCTTAGAAAACTCATCCACTCTCTTCCAAGAAGAGAAGTGTTACTACCACTGTGATACTACTCTGACAAACATAAGATTCCTTTTGTACAAGTGTGCTGAGGTCAGAAGAGCACAACTGTGTTGGAGTCTTTGTAACACTGATATTAGAGGAAGGTGCTTTGTGGTGACAGCCATATTAAGTACCCTCATTAAAGTTTGTGTGAAACTACCAAAGCTGTGTTCTTGCTCTAGAACTAAAGAAAACAAGAACCGACTTGAAAGCCATGATGGATGTGTAGCTCTGCCATGAATTATTGAAAACGGCTGAGAGCTGTAAATTGAGAATCTTCCAATCATTAACTTTACCTGTCTTCATCTATTAGATTGTAGTTTCTAAGTGGCCTTTTTTGAGTGAAATTATTCAAAGGGCCTAAGTAACTGTTTCCCTGATTCATTTTTCTTGTCTTGGATGACTGATCAGAGTACAGCAGCCATATTGTGTTTCTTCTAAAATGGTGGATAGGTAGTTTGCAGAAGTTCTGTGCTTCCATTTAATAGCAACTGCTTGTGCGCATTCAGATAAATTTTAAAATATCATTAATATATTTCTAAACCTCTGAATTTCACATGCGTTAGGATAGTCTACATGTTTCTGCCAGTCGGCTACTTTTTTTTTGTCATTGCCCTTTTTTAAAGGCTTTTTCCATAATAAGAGTTTCAAGTAAATTACATCAACAAAGAAATTACAATCCTGTTCATACAATCTTTCATTCTACACATCTGAGTAGCTACCAAATGGAAGAGAAGAATTTAGAGAATTGCACAGTATGCTGTTACTGGATAGATTCATTAATTTTTATGTATTTGAGGCTATATTTTAATATAAGTAGATTCTGAGAGATAACAAGAGAAGCCGTTTGTTTATATATGTCAGGAGGATAAACTTGAATGGCTTAGGTCTTTAATTTTGCTACCTTTGCTTAAGGTAGCTGATTAAAAATTTATTGATACAGATTGCCAGTAGGTGTTTTCAAGGTCAGATTATAACATTTGGACCTTGCCCATACATGAGTAACTTTGAGATAGAATAGATAGTTTGTTCCACATAAATGTGTTACATAATTGCCCTGCATCCTGTTCATATCTCCTCTCAATAAAAAGAGCATTTTATTTTCTGTTGTGAAGGGCAAATAAGTTTGCTTAAGCATGCTTCCACTTGATGTTGCATCGATCTTTTTCAAAAACTTCAAAGACCATATTTGTTATTTTTTCTCAACAGATTTGTGTATAGGACTGGGTCTGAATTTCTTGGGTTGTTTGCAGGTTCTTTAATAATAGGTTCCTTAGTGATACTTTAAATTTTTTTTTATAAAAATAACTTTTGTAGCACATGCTGTGACCTGGGAATGCTTGGGGTTTTTTTGGGTTTTTTTTTCATAAGAGAGCTTTTGTAATAAAAACTAATGCTTGGTCTTGTAGACCTTAAGGTCTAGATCTCTTTTATTTTTTAATTTTAATTCAAGTGTTTTAATATCCCATTTTCCCTACAGATGTGTTGAGGAATTGATTTACTCACTGTAAGCAAAATAGCTGCTCTTGGTTGAAGCACTGGTAAGTTGTTATTCCTAATAACGTTTACTTTTTAGCTTTAAAAAAAACCCCAGCAACCACACGTGGCTATAATGTTTTCGTGGCTGAAGGTTTTGGCTGAATACATTCTGAAGTTCATTAGTGTGTGGCCATGTGTGCACGTGTGTTTCAGAAAAGCTTAGTTAAAAGCACTCCAGGATCATTCCTGCTGGGCTCTGAGGAAGTGAGCAATACTTGGATAGTGCTCTCTCCCTGTCTGGCTGCAGAACAGCTTTCAGATCTGATCGTACTTCTGGGGTTTCTGTGATTTGACTCCAGATTTCACTGAGAACTTTTATATCATAGTTTTGCTTGTTCAGAAGGGTTTTTTGTGTGCAGATGTCTGTCTCTAGAGAGGTACTACACACAATTTGGATAACAAATGGTGTGGAAAGTATAGTAGGAAGAACTTGTTGTACAAGCATCTTGTGTTGTCCTTATACTTCTGTCAGGATCAGTGAGAGCCTTTGAGCCGACAGTTACAGTCTCCTGTTCTACAATTGTTCTGTTTCTGTTCTTCATTCATAGAGCTCTGGCTTTGCACAAAATGATAAATGCCAGTACAGTTTCCTGTATTTTTTTAACATTGAACTGCTAGCTGAAAGACTTGAAATCATTCCTCATATAGTCAAAACATAAAATTGGCAGGCTTGAGTAGATAAATTCATTCAGTTCTATACTGGATGACTACAGGGACAGAACTTTTTCCCAATTCCCTTACTAAAAGGAACTTCGTCTTGACCTTTTGTTGTCTCTGGCATATTTTGTGACTTTCTTGGGAGTTGCCTGTGGAAAGACACAAGTCCTTTTGTCTTCCCGTCTGCTTAAAATTCAGACTCTTCGATTCTGCAGATTTAATTAGGGCGTCCGTTGCATTTTGTGTACATGGATTAACTTTTTTTTTGTGGGAACCTCTATTCCTGTAGCACTGTGCTTTGGAATATATGCTTTTCTTTAAGAGACAGTTTTTTGGAGCCACTTCTTTTGGTCTGACATGCTACTTGGTTGAGCAAGGCCTTCCTTAGGCTTCATATAGCTTGAAAAATGTTCAAGATGCAAATCCACTCATTTTGGTGGCTAGATGATTGAATTTTAGCTGTCCTGTGTTTGTGTTTTTTAGCAGAGCCCTCCAGCAGCCACTGCCTTCTGCACTGCCTCAGGTGCTGGGAGAGAAGCTGGTTTTGTAGTCCAAAGTCCTGTGCTTCTCATCCACTCCGTGGTGTGGAGACTTAATGTAGAGCCCTTCTGAAAGGGAAAAGGAGTATTTGGGGGTAAGGTGCAAACCTTGCTGGGCCATGTTAGTCTGGTCTCCTGCTGCTTCTGGGTCCTTTTCATTTTGGACCAATTTTATCACTTGAGTTTTCAGTCATGAAGCAAAAGTAGAAAAAGAAGTAGCAAGAGAGTTCATGGACTTTGAGGAATTAAGTTTTTAATGTGTGTGCACAAGCCCAGTTTTGATAAATATTGAATCTCTTCTGCTACTGTGGTCTGTAAGTTTTATTACTTTGTTCTTTCAGAAGTCTTAAGCTATTTTTCCCACTGCAGGTGTGTGTTGAACAGGATATTTCTTGATATGTTTCTTTTCCAGCTATTCCTCAAAACTCTTCCATGCTATCCACTGATGCCTTCCTAGCCCCAGTCACCTGCTAGAATCTCTAAATATTTGACTCATGTTCCATTTTAATATTAATCTTCATGTGATTCCTACATCTTTCTATATACACTTTTGTTTTTCTTTGGGTTGTAAATTAGCTGTTGTTAGATCTGGCTTATTGAGTAGAACATTGGCTTTTCAGTTACACAGTGAGTAATTCTTCCATCCTTTCCTGATTTCAGTCCTTACCTAAAGGAAGAGGTGAATGTGAAACCCTTAATTGCCTTAATTGAAACAGTTGTCTACAAAAGAAGTTGCTTCTAAAAGTGGTTGTGAAAGCATTCCAATGGGTGGGTCTTGAAAGATCTGGTGTTGGATTCTCTGGTTAACACAATGTGTAGTTGAGGCACTGATTGTTATTTTTAACACTTTTTTTTAAAAGAAGAGAGAAAATACTTAAACCCCAGGAGCTTTATTAAACTTGGCATACTTTGCTTAATGCAATAAAATTTATTATTTAAAAATAATATCACAAAAGATTGCATTGGTGAATAAAGCCATATCTTACCTGAAGTTAACCTTGAAATCTGAGAAACCTGGCAAATAACCTTTCTTACCTAAAAATACCAAAACCTACATGAGTTGTGCTTTTACTGCACTGCTTAAGGAACATCAAATGGTGGTAAAAGCAGACTTAGGGCTGTCCAGAGCACTTAGGTCCTGCTGAAGGCAGGAGAGAATAACATAATTGACTTAGCTGCTAATAAAGGACACTTCTTTCCTCCAGTGTAAAAGTTACCAGGGATGTCGTTGAGAATAAAACCTTGCTTTAATGAACGTTGAAGTGTAGAACTTGAAGTTTGGTTTGCTCAGAACCTCGTTCTGTCCATTTAGCTCCCTCTGTTGGAGTGAATCCCTTTCCCAAGTTGGTCACCTTGGTTAAGAGTTTAAGCCTCAGATCTCATTCTGGAAAAGTTTGTAAATGTATTGGTATCTTACGCATGGGTGTTGTACATGTTGGGTTTCAGTCTCACACTTTAAGGAATGCAGAGTTACAATGGACCTGAAATGGCTGAAGCCATGGTTCTGGCCATAAGGGATGTCTCTATTGCTGTGATCTTTTAATACAGCAACAAATAAGTGCAAAAAAGCCAAGAGAAAAACTCTGAACTCAGATGTTTTGTAATTGTTGCCTTGAACCTTTAGGCATGTTGGGAATGGATGGCATAGAGTGTCAACATGTTGCCAGTGGTTTGAAGGAAACTTGTCAGTGTTACAGGACTGCGCAGCTCCCTGATTTATGGAGACCAAAATACAGTGCTTGGAAACCAAACCAGTAACTAGTAGATAACAGAAGCTTGAAAAATAGGCAGATGCCTAATTGATCTTACAGAAGGAATGGTAGACTCATCTAGGAAAAAAAATGGATTTTTCATTATCTACCTCAAGTGTAGGATCACTGCATATGTCTTCATGGAGGAGTGTGTTTTTGTAACATTTTTGAAATTTCTTAGTAAAATGTGCCTTCATTCATAAGTAAAAAAATGCTGTGAAATCTTTTAAAACAAATGTAGATTTCAGAAGTTTAGAGGCTGCTATTAATATTTTGGCCATTCCTATGGCATCTTTTTGATATATAATAACTTGGAGAACAAGAATGTGTTTTGAATTATAACACTTCATCAGTTCTGTTTACTGCTAATTATTTTACAAGGTTTAGAGAAGAGTTTAAGACGAACGTGATGAGGTTACTTACAAAGTTCTTGGTCCAATCCAACATAGGTGAACCTAGTAAGCAAATTTGCCCTGAAACTGCGTTTGGGAAGGTCCTGTGACAGTCTAAGGCAGAGGGCTGACCCAACTGGAAAGAGCTTTTTAAGGGTGACTAATATGTAACTAAATAATAATTTCTAGAGGTGGGCAAAGTTAATGTCAGTAATTGGATTTCTATATGTTAAGTTTTATTAAAAATAACTAAAAATTATTCTAATGGTCTTACTTACAGGGTTTCCACTGTTAGTACTTCTGAGTGTTTAATTGTGACAATAATGGACAACTTTGTGGTGGTTTTTTTTTTCATGTTTTGATACCTTTGTCAAGGCATTAACATGAAAAAATATTCAAAAGTTTAATTCATCTTCAAATGCCTAAATAGATTTGAAATTAGGTAAGTGAGAACTGGGGGAAAAAAAAAAAAAAACAACCCAAACCAAAGCAACCCCCAAACCAGCTAACTAGCTTAGTGTGAGGAAAAAATATCTTTCAAAATATTTAATGCATGGTCTTAACTAAGGATGAGTTGAATGTTTGAAACAGCATTTCTTTAAACTTGGAAGTTCTGTTTCTGAAAACATGAATGTCCTGCAGCTATGCATATTTCACAGTGCAAAGTGAAATTACCAGATCCCATATTCCAGTTCTATGTGCAGTACTTTCCCATTGTATTTCAAACGAAGAAGTCTATAGAACAGCATAAAATAGAACACATGGGTACTTGCAAAAGTCAGACTGGGGCTTGTTGCTCTGCTTTGAGTGCTCTTCGCTTTTCTGTAACTGGTTATTTTGAGATGAGACTGGGGAAGCTGGGATGCCGATGCAGAAACCACTAGATGGCCCCACTGGTTTTTGCTGGGTGGTGGGTGATTTCTGCGTCCCTTGTCAGAATCTGTCCAGAAGTATCAGGGAGCAGAGTGGTGGTGAAGTTGGCTTTCAGACTAAAACGGGGTTACGCCTATACCATATTCAAAAGAAAAAATTGATGTTGGAGTGCAGATACTCAAAATCATGAAGACATCTTAAAACCCTTTCAGCCCAACAGTCAGCATTGGTTTCAAAATTACATTCTTAACACTTAGTAACTTCCTAACTTCCTGTACTTATGCTTTGCATGTGAGGAGGAGTTGGGTTTTTCTTGAAGTAAATGGAGCTTATATTTCTTGGAAGATAGGAAGATGGGAACATTGGGTTTGTATTTATCCATGTGGATGTTGTTTGCTCAGTTTGGTTTGTCACTCCCCTGTGGGCTTGGTAGATGTTACATGAGTACAGTTGGAATATGGATCAGGAGCCTTGCTGAAGGCAGCTAATGTGACTTGTGACCATTTTCATCTGATTCCTGATGTATCCTTTCCCACCAGTAACTAAACCAGTCAATCCATTTGCTTGTGTGTTTACTGTTGCACTGTACATCTTTCATGAGCTGGAAAACTGGGTTAAGATGGTGGAATGTCTTGTCTCCAGTCACCATCTGTCTATAGGAAACCAGTTTTCATTGGTTTTCACGGATCTGTGTCTTTGACGAAAGGAGCTTGAGCAGTACTTAGAAATTTTGGCTTGTTACAAGCACCTTGGTGTTCTACTAAGCAATGTCAGCTTCAGGGAATGGGCCAGTGGAATGAAAATGGTTGCAAGAGCAAATTTCTTAGATTTGCTACCTCAGATTCCTCTAGTGGTTTAACACTGAAGAAATTTCAAATGGAATTCATGGATCCTGAAAGGGTTCTTGGGCTTTTAATAATTTCCCCTGTTTTTTTTATCATTTTAGTTAAACTTTCTATTTTTGATTCTTGAATTATTTGACATTGTTTCTGATAAAAGTAGATACTGTGGCCTTTGTAACATGGAATGAAGCATCAGTTACATGTTTAAATTATCTTCAAGGTACAGTAGTTGAATGTCTTAGTTTAAAGCTATGATGTGTATTCCAACAGCATTTCTCTTCTAATTTTTCATAAAGAATCCATTCAGATGAAGAGTGTCAAAAGGAGTCTACGAATGAGACACCAAGATGGCAGTTCCACTGGGGATTGAGAGGTTGTGGAGATGGACTAATGCATGAGTGCTGGAATGTTTGTCCAAGAAAAGGATATTAAAATGTGGACTCTCTCATGTTATTAAACCAGAGAAGATCTGGGTTGTGATCATCCTATCAAAATGGACTTTGCATTTGAATTAATCAGTGATGGATCTGTTTGAGGACTGGGTGGCAAAATTTTCCTCTTTTGGGTTGTGTTTGCATGACAGGCAAATTAATTTGGTGACAGATCTGTTGCTACTCCTTTTGAGAAAATGTAATTTTTAAAGTGACTTTAAATAAAAGGTTTTGGTTTATTTCATACTTTGTGTTTGTCCTTTTTGGCTGAATATTTTTTTATTGTGTTGATATTGAAGTGGTTTACATTTTTGGTTGCTATTTAACTGGGAAATACTTTAGCTAAGTACTGAAGGCAAGGTAAAATTTTGTGCTATACTTGATTTCAAATGTGGTTTTCATTTGCAAATTATATTCACTTTGCCATGACTTCCAATGAATTTTTATTCACTGGTTTGTTCATTCAGGTGCTTAATATGAGGGGTTTTCAGTACTTGGCCTATTGTCAGGGCACTGCTGCTGAACTTTGTGAAGTTGTTTTAAGATGGAATGATACCAATTGAAGGCTGAGAAAATAGAACAATAAAGGAGTACTTGAATGTTTTGTGTAACTTTTTTAGGTATGTTCTTGGGTTGTGTGCGGGTACAGAAACTTTTCAACAGGTTTCCTGGACTACAGACTTCCTGAACAGTCTCTTTGGTCTTAAAATTGTTCTGTGCAAGTGTCCAATCTGCTTCACTGCTCTTGCATGTAGCCTTAGTGTCGGGATACTGTGCCATGTGTTTGGTGAGAAAAAACAGTTATTTTTGTTATTGCTACAGATGACATGTTAACCTTCGCAAATGAATTTTAAAAAGGTTCTGATATTCAAAGTCATTATTTCCTTACAGGTTTCTAGTGGATCTAATAATTTAACTGTAGCTATTTCTTATCCATATGTTTCACCTGAGACTCAAAGTTGTCTTTTTTTTGTGTTGGAGGGCCAAGATGATAAATCTGGTGCTGAGATAACCGTGAGATTATCTTTGAAAACCCAAACAAAGTCCTGTTCATTGTCTGTGTTTAACCGTTTGCCTTGCTCAGACTTTTTTTGGAAATACCCTTTTTTGCTGTGTTGCTCATACCTGTTCCATCCAGCCATGCTGGTGGTACATGCTTGTCTCAGTTTGGTTTTGCCATGTTTTTATGGTGGAGTTGGATACTGGGACCAACTTGAAGGGTTTCTCATTCAAATGAGTGGATTTCCTTGGTGTTACCCAAAAATGCTTGGAATGGTCTTGCATCGTGATTTTTTAGTTCTTGCATTTGAGGTGCAAGGACTCTTCTGTGGATAATTGGTAAAGTGGAATTTTTAAAAATAGCATGTGGCATCGGAGAGTTCCTAATGAAACTTTGTGGAAAGAGGGTAGATGGTTGTAGGAGATGAATGGCAGGTCTGTGGAGGAATTAAAGGGGATGATGTTGGTTCTACTGGTTGAAGCCAATGGTTTTGGGCTTTTGGGATGCTGTGCCATGGATGTTCCCATAAAACCCCAAATTAGCCCATTGCCCCTTTGTCCTGCAGTGGTCCCCCAGTGGCTGATGGCCCTGTCTTGTTGTGATGCTTATGAATAGGCAAGATGTCCATGTGCTTCAAGGAGTTGGTTTTGGTTGTGGAAGACACCTGGTGGTCAGAATCAAGCAGTCGAGGGGATACTTGGATCACCTCCATTCCCTTGGTGGTACATCCTCTCAGTTCCAGGATGTTGTGTTGGAGATGTCTATTGAATTGATTGGCAGTTCTGCAGCTTGGCTGTTGTGCAGCTTTCAAATTAATTTGTTGTGTTAAAATCTGTTAATGACCGTGAATGGGTTAAGAAAGTGTGTTAGAAATAATCAGTTTGATGGTGTTGGACTGACTTGCCCGTAGTGTCTTGGCATAGCTGATGGAAGTGGTGTGGCTGTTGGATTTGAGCTGTTGGGGGAAACCACTAGGGAGGCGCTGTGGAGCTGGAGGGTAGTCTCTGCTCTGTGGGGTTGGCTTGGGAGCGAGTGATGCTCCTGTCCCCCCCTGCCAGTGCCAGCACTGGGGGGTAAAGGGGAGAGCTGTTATCTGGAGTTTCTGCCACCGAACTGGAGGGAAGCTGCCCCTTGGGTGGGGTGACCCCCAGGGTGGGCTGTTGCTGCCTGCATGGCTGTGAGCTCCAGTTCCATGCCTTCAAAATGGCTTGTAACAGCACCACTTCCTGTCCAGGGAGGAAGTAATTTTAGCCCAGGCACTGAAATATTTAGCAAATCTTTAAAACAAAAGGCACAAATTCCATTTCTTTCTGGCTTCCAAAGGGTGTCTGAGCCACATGGGGTTAAGGTGCCCCTTGAGCTGGGGTAGTTGAAAGGAGCCAGGGCTGTGGGGTAGCAGGCACCCTTTAGGTGGAGGCTCTCTCTTTTTTTGGTAGAAATGAAGGGGTGGGTCTATGGTACATCACCTGAGTTGTGGGGTAAATGTAGAGAGTGTCAATCAAAGGCAGAGCTCAGAGCTGGGAAGGAGCTCTAGATGGCGGCTGTGCCTTAGAGAGAGCGCGCTCAGCTCCGTGCCTTCCCCAACACTTTACGCAACTTTCCCTAACTTTCGGGCAGCCTCAGGGGGCCCCCACAGCCCCTTGCCTCTCCTAGGCACTAATCGGGGGCCGAGTGGACCTTTTTCGGGCAGAAAAGCAGCTTTTGAGGGCTCCCTTTTCGTGCCTTGCTGGAAAGAAGAAGCCGTGGAGAGAGCCCAGGTCGTTGTTTTTCCAGCTTAGAAGCCATGGCGTACCTCCATTTTTGTGCGCTCTCCTAATGAGCTTTTTCCCCCGGACATTTTTGTACTAATTACCGCTTCTTTTGCTTTGTCGACAGCATATTTTTGGGATTAGAATATATATTTTTTTTTTCATTTTCTGAAATTTGTATTTTATCGGTATAATTTTAAATATTTTGGATCTAATGTTTTTCCACTACCTGAAACTAATATCGACTTGGTCCTGGCGGCGGTGCATGGATCAGGTAGGTGAGCAATTAATAATAATAATTTTTAGATTTCTGCCGTTTTGAGTACTCTGATTTTCGACCGATTTTTGCTGTATTGGGATGACGCAATAAGATACAGAGATTATTTGCATCCAGTGTTACTTTGGGAAAGTTTGCAGGATGCTCCTCTCCTGTGTTTATTCTCGGATTTTTCTTGTAAAAATGATTATTTGTTTTAAATCTTCGGTTTGCCGTGTTGATCAGTGTTGTGTATTGTTATAACAATATCATTGCAGCGTCAGGACTTTGTTCCTGATAATGAAAGCCAGTGAAACGAACTGGGACCTTACCTTTCTTTCAACTTTTGACAGTAAATACCTGGGCACAGGACTTCAAAGCAAACAGACACCCCTGACCCCCTTTTAATATTTAAGAATAAAAAGATGATGAGAAATAAGGACAAAAGCCAAGGAGAGGAGGGTTCAGTCCACAGCAATGCATCGAGGTATGACCTATCAACTTTCTTTTTTTTTTTTTTTTGGTAAAACCTGTGAATACCCTGTTTAGTTTGACAGCCTTGGGTTACTGTCAGTGCTTAATAGAAAACATTTTACTGATTTTGCTTCCTTTTTAAGGAATGACCTTGAGATTGTTAGCATGCCACACCCTAATTTTTTTTTGGTAGCAATTTCTGAAAGTTGTGTTGTGACTTAAGGGCCCATGTCCTAGGCAAAAGGTACTGTACCTTTATTCAGGGCAGCCCTTGCCCCTGTATGATGTTTTTCCAGATTTTGAATTTCAGTTTTTAGGTTTTTTGTGCTGTGAAAAATGACCTTGTCGGTTTAGCCATTGCTGCATTGCACCATTTTACATACAAGGCAAATTTTTCTTTGAAGAATCTCAGAAGTCTAAACTTTAACTGAGGGCCATACAGAAGCCTGGTGTAGTAGTAAATTATAGTAAATAGGCACAAGAAAAAGTTACATGAATGAAAAAAAGCTTATTTTAAAGTATAAAGTGGAAAGTGCCAGTTTGCCGGATACCTCTTACTTCAGATTTTATTTGAGCTTGTAGAACTTTGATTCTGTTGAGGTATTTTAGAATATTTTTATACAATTTAACCAGACTTTGTCCTGCTGGTGATGGCATTTTGTATCATAAAATACGCTCTGGGACTGTTAACAAGAGGCACCAAATGCTTTGCTTGTTTTGTTTAACATATTTTTCCTTAGAGTATTTTTATTTACTTTTGTCGAGTAATGAGATTCTTTACAGATTTTTGTAAACCTAACCTTGATGTGGGAAAAGTATGAAATACTGAAAATGTTTGTTTGCTGGTAATACAGAAGTACAATTACCAGATCGCTCATTTTGTATTTAAAGGGTCAGCTCTTCCAAAAATTGGAAATCAAATATGCATTTTTGTTTTCTAGTTTGTAAATATTACTGAGTTTTGCATTTTGTTAATTCTAATTGCATCTTGACCTATTTTTTTTCTCTGGTGTTGTCTTCCTGCATTTTTAACCAACATTAATAAAAAAGAACTCTGAACTGTCTGTTGTATCACATGTGCTCGATGTGATGTTCAGGTGTTTGAATAGTACTCTTGATGTCCAGTATTTAACTTTCCTTAAGCACACGAACTTGAAATAGTGTGGGAATATATATATTACCAAATTATTGTAGCCTTCTAGTAGAAACTTGGATGGTGTTCTGGATGTATTAAAATTGCAGTCAAATTTTAAATTCTAAAATGGATATGGGTAAGTTAGTTTGAAATTACTATTAACTAAATTAGCCTCAGGGATTGTTGAAGCATTACACGTAGCACTTACAGCTTTTCTAATAATGCACTTTAAAAACACATCAGATTTTCATACTGTGCTTACTGTAAATGCTGCACAGAAAATACTGTGGAAAAAGTCACCCTTTATATAAATCAAAATATTTATTACTCAGTTTATATAAATTTTTATGCTTTTCAAAAGTAGAGATTATCAAAACAAGCAATAGGCATAATTCGGTGAGGAAATTGAAAGTATTTTATCAGTGTTGGGAAGGAATAGGAGCTAAAATCTGAGCCATATAGCAGGAGTCCCACAGGGGGTTTTGTCCTTAGGGGGTATGAGATTTGCATAGTGCCTCATGTGCTTTTGGGGTTTTCATTGAAAGGTTATTTATCATAATTGATCCATTTACATTTAACACCTGTTGTGTGAGGTTACCCTTCTCCCCCTTCGCATCTTTTTTTTACTCAAAATAAGCCTGCTGTATGTGACACCAACACACCTGAAGTGTGGGAACAATCGAGCACAGGATATTTGCAAGTGAACCCTGTTGAGCTTATTTTTGAGCTGTGAGTCAGCTCAATGTCATAAAATGGGCTTTACTTCCTGAGGTTGACCTGAAGTAGGGGAAATGATTTCTAGGAAGTAAAGCCACCACTTTTCTGTACTGTAACCCAGAAATGCGCCGGTGTCTGTGCTACACGTGCTGCTGAGACCAGCTTGGCTTCCGTGGAAGTACCTGAAGGGGGGAAGTTGCACAGTCCTGGTGGGAGCCCTGGGTGGGTGGTGGAGGAGGTGGATATGGCCAGTGCCATTCACCTGGACTGGAGATGGGTGTTGGAGTGGAAGAAAATACACTTCTTGCACACCACTGTAGTGCTCTAACTGAGCAACTGACTCCCACCTTTCCAGTTCTAAGGAAATACAAAGACCTGTGCTGAATAAACAAAAATGCCTGAGAATTTTCCCATAGCAGATGATTATTCTTTGAGAGAGAGATGGTGTTAACTCTTTACAGTTTGTAAGCTGAGGGTTGTACTCCTGCCTTTCCAGGTTCCTAGCAACCTGTCTTTTTGTGCTTTGACAACAAATTGAACTAGGAGCTGAGTGATTTCGTGCAACTTTCCCCAACTGGGGTAAAAGCTGCTCTGGATCTGCTGCAGTTCCAGCTTACTGCCACCCGTGTGCCTGGGATTTGCATAAATAATTGAACACAATCTGGTGTATTTTCCAGCATCTTCTGTGCTGTATGTCTGAAAGGCAGGTAGTGTGAAGGTACATCACATCCATGGTTGGCCCTCATGGGAAGTGCAGAGGCCAGAGGCAGGCTGGGTGGAGCCCTCCTAAAGCCCAGGAGTGAGTTTTGCATGGATAGCAAGTAACAAGCATGGGATACATAGTTTTCCTTTCCCTTGGCCTGTATCTGTTGGCGGTTGCTCTCCCACCTCTGAAATTCCCGCCGTGGGAACGGTTTGAGCTGCAGACCCTGCAAGACTGGACAAGCCCTCGTGTCTGTATTCGGCTCTGGGCTTCTCCACCATTTTTTGGGGGGAAAAACAGGTTGCGGCGGGTTAAATCCCTGGCTATTTTCCGTGCAGAGCTGAAGCTCCGAGGTCTGAAATGGCGTGATTTGCTCAGCAGCCACCTCCCAGCGCAGGGCTTTGCACAGCGCAACACCCTCGCCTGACGTGGCAGCCATTTTATGGAGATGTCGGTACACGCGAACCATCTTATGGCGAAGGGGGGAGAGGAGGGAAACGGCCACGTTAGGCACAAAGTGCCCCCTGTGTGTGTCGCGGGGAGCAGGGGCAGCCCGTTGTTGGTGGGGCAGCGGAGGGGCCGGCCCAGGCGGGCGGCGGCGGCCGGCGCTGTCACAAAATGGCTGTTCTTTGTGCCGCACCGCTCGGGCGCCGCGGGAAG
>WEKY01046625.1:1166295-1203056 GCA_013390045.1 Picathartes gymnocephalus
TTTTTGTAAACGTACAGCTTTCAGTATCCTTGAATCACCAAAATTCACTGTTTGCTTTCAGTGTGCATTTTGCAACTGAGTTTCTTTCAGCTGAGTAGAAACACTGAACACATTTGTTAAAATGCCTCAAACTGTGGGTTTCAAGTTTTTATCCAGGTGACTAATCATTTTTTAGCTGTTGTGGCCGTGTGCATGTGCCGAGGCTTTCAGTTTCATTTGTACCGCTGCATTCTTCAACAAGGACTTTTCCCCCCCCACTCCCTTTTTAAGCATTAACCCTTTGTGAAACTGTCCAGAGCCTTTTTTGAAAAGGAAAAATGTTTGATCAGTGCAGGAAGGAATGATGTGCAAGGAATTCATATGAATCGTGATGCAATCTGTGTGCAGCACAAAGGAGATTGTTCTTGTTTTGCTTTGTTACTTCTGTTTCACATTACCCTTGTGAAGGAAGTGTTTCATCTAATTACGCATGCACAGTCGTAAGGCTTTCAACTCTTTTCTTCCCTGTTTTGTGATTGCTGCCAGAGATGGATACAGTATATACACTGCTATAAAAAGGGCACACCAACTGCAAGAAGCTACGTTTAGATGGAATTCATTGTCTTCTGGATTCTTTTTTTAGTTAAACATCTTAAGTTAATTAATCAAATTTTATAGATTCTCTAAAATGCATGATTTCTGCTGAATAAAAATTGGAAAATGGGAATAAAGAGCTCATCTGGGTAATTCTGTAACCCTGTTTTTGTGGCAGAGCCTGTGCTGGGGCAGGGCCCTTGCCATGGCTGAGGGCATCTGTGTGTGGCATGTTCCCAACTCCATGAGTGCCTTCAGCCGAGGGGCAGGATGGTGACGTGGCTCAGATCGCAGACTGGAGCCCGTTCCCCTTTCTGTTGGGTTGATGTTTCACCTGCTGCACTCTGAGGGCAACAGTTGCCCTTATCTGCCCCTTACCCCACTTCCTCCAGCGCTGGAGCTGAGCTGTGGCTCGGTGGTGGCATTTCTGAGAACACAGATCCCGGCTGTGCCTCAGGAGCAGCGCTGGGGCTGCCATAACCACCCTTCTGCTTTCCCACAAACACCGGCCCTGGTAGCTTTGACGGGCTCGGAAGGAGGGCCAGGAAGGCACCAATGTTTCATTTTAATCTCTCCAACTTGATACAGGGGTAAACCAATTCATGTCTTTGTTTTCGTGTTTCACCCCTCAGAAAGTTGCTCGTAGCATTAGCAGGTTACTGAGCTGCCAAACTTGTCTCTGAGGAATTTTTATACTAGGACATCTCTTAATTCATCTTTATCGGTGCTGGTTTTGAAGAGCAGGTGAGGGTACCAGTGGCAGATGCAGACTAGCCATGAGGTGAAGGTACCTGAGGCTGCAGGCAGGAGTGTAGGTACTGAACTGAAGCTTCTGGTGCCATGGACCGGCTGCTTTTGAACTCGAGACAGCCCAAGTAGACCTACTTCCAGTGGGTTTGCCAGCTTATGCTGAAATTGCATCTCTTGATACATAACCTGGAGGTGTGTGTATCCACTGTATCTTGTTTTGTGTTGCACACAAGGGTCCCAGCAGGAATTGCAATGTTAAATTAGGCTGCTAAGTTCTGGAGATGGAAAAGGCTTTTAAATCTCTCCTTGCCCCTAGCTGAAATCTAGCTCAGGAAGGAGCTGATAATGGCTGGAGAAAGCTTCTGTTCTGCTTTATCTCTTCTCTCCTTCAAGGAAAATAAATATAAACAGCAGAGCACTGGGGGAGGGGATGGCCTGGATTACCGTAATTAGATAGAAGCAGCCTTCTAGCAAAGGATGTGCTGTTCTACTGACATGGTGTCTTACATCAATCTTTCTGGTGTGCTTTTATTAAAAAACGTGTGCTAAAATGTCACGTGAAGATGCTCCTTCAGTAGGTGCTGGTGTGTGTGTAAAGCCCACCTTCACATCCTGTAAAGGAGCCTTGAAATGAAAGCAAAAAGCCCAGAGGAAAAGTTTACCCATAGTGACTTGTAGTGAACCTTTTGTAAGTCTGTCACACTGTTAATACCTCATTTTCTTAGAGCAGGGAGTCTTTTGGATATAATGAGCCAAATGTTGCGCAGCCCCTCATTTTACATTACAGCTTGTGCAGTACTGCTGCTAAATATAATTTTCGATCTCTACCTTCCTTTATATTTACCTGTGGGCTGAGATAACCTACTCTGTACTACATGTGCTTTTCTGACGTTGACTAATAAGGGTTAAAAATTAAAAAGTTTTTAGCAGCGATCTCAGATTCCTTTCTGGTATTGTGCTGGAAGTGCTGGCACGGCATTTGATCTTGGCAGGGCTCAGTGCAGTGCGTCTGCCAAGCTCCACAGACGGCATGGGCATGGGATGGGATGGGATGCTTAACACTTCATTGCTCATCAGCCTTTACCCCAGCTATGAACAAGGGTGTTGCAATGTCAAGAATCAACTGATTCCAGAACACCCGACTCGTTAGGAAAAAGCTGTGTTGTAACTATTTATGTTTCTTGCAAGTGTTATTGTTAGGTATAGATGACTTAATAAAATTGCTAATACGTTAATTATAGGAGTTGTTTGCATCTCTCTCAGGGGGAGGAATCTCTGTGCTTCACTACAGAGTTGTCACCAGTTGAGATTTGAATGCCATGTGCTGTCTGTAAAACTTAGGCTTAGTGATGAGCCTTAAGTCTCTTGGTTAAAAACAGCTTTTAAGAGTCACTTGAAATAACCCTGTCAGGCCAGATCAGGCTCCCTTTTTCTGAACTGCAGGTCACCTGGAACCATAAAGGAATTTCTGCACCATCATGTTCCTGTTAATGGGGTTTGGATCCTAAATTTCCGTATACACTGCATGTCTTTAATCTGAGAGGCTTTAAAGGAAATTTACAAATATTAAGGGAGAAAAAGCATCCACCTTTTCTGTACTAGTTGTGTGTGCACGCTCCAGCCCCCCTCACGCATCCACATGTCCTTTGCCAGTGGGATGCACCTGTGTGCAGAGTCCCCTTTGTGCTGCCACTGAGCTTCAGCCCGGCTGTCCCCGGCGGGACACGGCACAGCCCTGCCCGCTGTCTGAGGAAGGTGTGCACCCCGGGCTCCTGCTCCTCGCGTTGCCTGGGGGTGAGGAGGAGCTGGGAGCTGCCAGGAGCCAGCCGGGGTCTTCCCGCTGATGTGGGATGTGGAGCCCGGAACGCTTCACTGCCTCCTGGGGAGGAGAGACGGGCCCTTTCAAACCCTGAGAGCTGCAATTGTTCTCCCCTTTCTGTGCAGGGAAAGGGAAGGATGATGCCTTTGAGATTATCAATGGTGATCCTTAATCAACCAGACAGGTTTTGACTCCTTTTGTCCCTCTACTGCTTTTTTTTCTTTTATTTTTCTCCTCTTTTCCCATTAAATATCCCAAGCATTTTCAGCCTCTGGCTTAAAGATCAGAGAGCGAGAGAGCCAGCTCTCCCCATCATGAATGAATTGCTCCTTTTGCTTGCTTATGCAAGCACAACATAGTGTCTTTGTAGTGGAGAAAAAAACCCCACCAGCTTTTGAAAACTCTTTATCATTCAGGATAGCCCAGTGTGCTTTGCTGAGCTGCAGCAGAGCAGTGAGGGATAAATTTAGCTCTGCCTTTGGCATTTGGGAGTCCCGTGCTGGGGTAAGTAGCAGTGGCCAGAATAGGCTGAAAAGCCTCACAGCCTAGTTCAGGTGGATATTTTAGATAGATACCTCTTGGGTGCATAATCCCTTAGCTGGTACAGCAGCACCATGGCCCAGCTGTGCCTAGTGCTATGTAAATACAATTAACACCCAACCCTGCAAACCAAGTTTGCAGATGGGAGAAGTGTGGATTCTCCATGAGAACTTCTCACATGCCTATTTAAGGGAAAAAAAAATAAAAGTTGCTGTTCACAAAGTGAGGGAAATATTTTTATGCTTCTTTGAAGAGTATATTATTGAAGAGTTTTTTATGCTTCTTTGATAATCTGGAAGAGGCAGCCCTGTCACCATGCGAGTTTGTTGTGCCCTTTTAAAGCTGGCCCAGATTTGGACATATCATATTTTGAGTATTCAGTTGTATGAGACTCCCTCCTAAACAGTGTGAGAAGCCTGATTGTTTTTAGGATAGTCTAATTTAAGTTCCTGCTTGGAGACAGATCAGTGGTTAAAAGTACCATGCATAGGTATGGAGAGTAGAGGAGCAGGAGTATTTATCTTCCTTCCTTTCCCTTCCCCCCATTTCTACTTTTCCCTGCAGGAAATAAACTGGAAAAAGCTCTTTCACCAAATGACCCTTCTCAAGGCTTCTCATTCAGAAAATCTTTGCCTTGGGAGACAGGCAAGCACCAATCACTTTTTAGTAGACTTTCAGAATAAAATTAAGGGAACTGAAAAAGCTAGGAATGAATTTATTTATCTTCAGTGTCACAATCTGTCCTTCACTTAGCTCTCCTGCACACTCCATGTGCTGTGTCTGTATGGCCTTGTCTATGATTACTGTGGTATTTGCTCATTTTTCCCCCCAAAACAAGGGACAGATCCCATGCAGTTCTGAGTCCTCTGTCTTTATCCAGTGATCTAAAGCTAGAATCCATAGAATGCATGTAGTGTTCCTCTCCCTGGCTTGTTTAGCCTAAAGGTTAAATTTAACATGGTTTAGTGCCTTTTTATAGCTACCCTGTGACCTGAGTGCACACATCAACATTGAAGGTGCTTGTTTGTATTTGCAATATATGTAGACATTTCATATATGTTTATATAGAAACACAGAATGGTTTGGGTTGTAAGGGACCTCAAAGATCACCTCATTCCAACCTCCTTCCACTAGACCAGGTTGCTCAAAGGCCCATCCAACCTGCCTTGAACACTTCCAGGAAATGGGACATTCACAACCTGTCCAGGCAACCTGCTCCAGTGCACTCAGCTCACAGTAAGGAATTTATTCCTAATATCTAATCTAAACCTACTTTCTTTCAGTTTGAAGCCATTCCCCCTTACCCTGTCAATAAATGCTCCTGTAAATAGTTTCTCTTCGTAATAGGGAACATCACATTTATAGATAAGATATTCAAAAGAAATGTTTAACAGCAGCACAGTCCTCATCTCAGTTGGTGTGTTTGCCCTTTCTGTGATTTGTCACCGTGCCTGTGTGTCCCACAGTTTGTGCAGGTCACTTTAGGAAGCCAGACCTATTTAAAGAGTTTCAAGTTGGTGTCCTGCACTGGCTTTGCTGCTCTGTGCTTTGGAGCTGCTCAGGTTGGTTCTGCTGGTGGATGGGAGTGTCTTGGAGCAGCTGGCAGCCTGAGTTGAAGAGCTGGGGGGGCCCAGGAGCCCTCTCAGGTGGAGTTGGCTCTGCCAGACACCCCTGGTCTGGACCCTGCCGTGGTCCTGCTGAGGCCTGTGGGACTGTGGGGACAGGGCACGGAGCTGGGCTGACCCAGCAGCTGCCTCCAGCTCTGGGCTGCTCACTCCCTTCTCAGCATCTATGAGGTTGGAAAACACCCCTGAGATCATCGAGTCTGACCTATTACTTTTCCAAACTGCCAAGTGCAGTTTATTTCCACTGTTCCTGGTTACTGTAGAGGCTTAGTCTGGGCTTGGCTTAAGCCAGCAGTGACCTGCTGTTTCTCTGGGCTATCAGGCAGCCCAGTGGGTCCAGCCAGTGCTGGGAACATGGGCTGCAGGGTGAGGAGGGATGGGAGTGGGGAGGGGCTGTGTTCCAGCCACCTGTCTGTGGCATTTCAGCGTCAGTGAGCTGTGGATGTGCACCTGGTGTCAGTTACCCACAGCACCCGTGACGCTGTGGCCAGCAGTGCACAGGAGTTACACATAATGGTTCCTGCTGGCATCCAGCCCTTGATGTTATCCAGCCATGGGACAATCTGCCAAGGTCCTTCTCCAGCTTTCATGGATTGGTTTTGCTGGTGCCGAATCCCTGCAGAACTTGGGAAGCCCAGGGGAATGTTGCTGGTTGGATTCAAACTTGTTTAGGTTCAAAACATTCACGACAGTTCTTAAAGCTGGGAGGAGCTTTGCTTGTGGGAGGGTCTTGGGTTATTAATCCTCCTTTATTCCCCTGTCTGAATTCAAGTTCTGTCCCTCAAAGGCCACATTTTAAACACTGGAGCAGAATGGTCCCAGTTAGAGCCATTCCCCAGTCAGTTCTTGGTTTTACAAATGCGTATTGGGGTCATTTTTTTTCAGCTGTCTCACATCTTCTGGAACCATATCTACTGTTTGTTCTTACTGAGCTTATAAAATGATTTGCTGTTTGCAAAGATGAAGTCTTTGCAAAGATGACCCTATAAAATGAAGTCATATGTGAAATATTAAATAGAAAGTCTGGAGGCTTCAGGCACATGGTAATTGCCCTTTAAACTCAGATGCTTCACTGTAAAGGGTTTTATCGCTGCCTTTCAGCTACTTATTTCTTGGAAGGAACATGTCCTTCTTGGTAAGGAATGATTTAGTTTTGCTCCCCCTCAAGTCAGGAGCAGCCTCTTAACTAAAACAGACTTACAGCCTGAAGTATTTTTTAGAAACCAGAGGAATGTATTTGGCTGAGTCTTTGCAGATCTCAACTTTTTTTAGGAGTTTCTCACTCCAAGGAAGTTACCAATGGTCCCTCTGTTGCTTTTTTTTTTATGTTCACAGGTGCTTTTAGAGGAGGGTGGTCTGGCTAAATTGTAATTTTTGTGATAATTAATTATAGCATATCCCTCACTTATAGTTTAATTGAAAGTAGGTCTTGTTTGGATGCTAACTTAGGGGCGTTAAACCAGAACAAATTCCAAAAATAACTTCTGAAAAGAGGACTTAGGTCTCCAGGTATATACAGTGTTAGGCCTGACTTGACATCTGATGTTGCTAATACATTATATTGTTAGCAGGTAGAAATGCTTCCTGATTGTCTGAGTGACAATTAGAAAGGATTATTTTGTGGAAATAGGCCTTTCAGTTATTTTTTTTATCCAACCAACATAGAAATGAAGACAGACACATATTTTGCCTCGATAAAGGGTTGTTCATTAAAAAAAAGGATTTGCAAAAGCCTTCAAAAGGACATAACCACTTCTCATCCGTTTTTCTTTCCTTAGTAGGGCAAGCAGGTGTGCAGGAAAATACCTGCGCTACAGATGTGTGTGTCACCAGAGAAGTTTTCCTCTTTTCAGATGACACGGTTCACAGCCTGAAAAAAAGAATGACATTGTTCAGACAATGTTGTGGATAAAGCACATGAATTATGGTTATTGATGTGCAGAGAGTCTGTGTCCCTGTGTCCTTGAAATAAAGCTTAGGGCTTTGAGGAACAAAGAGCTCCAGAGAGGGAGGAGGACACTAATTACTGTTCTGCTTCTGAACAAATCCTGTCAGAGCTGTCTGGCCTCAGTCTTGCCTGGGCTGTTACAATTCCTTCCAGCTATTGCTCCGAAATCTGATTGAAGGAAAAAGTGTCTTCCACTTTGGTGCATCCCTGTGGGACACGGGACACCAACATGCCTCCAGCAGAGCTGCCTGATGTTGCCACTTACTGTCGTGACAGCAGAGCTTTGGATGCCTCCAGATCCCATTCCTTTGTGGAGGCCCAGTGGGATGATGTCCTGCTGAGCTCTGTCCATGGACACCATCTGTCCCCAGAGCTGCTGGAGTGCCATTCCCAGGAGCGGTGTGGCACCACCACAGGTTATGGCTGGGGAACCACCACAGGGTATGGCCATGGCACCACCAGAGGTTATGTGCCACAGGGCATGGCCATGGCACCACCAGAGGTTATGTGTGTGGCACCACCACGGGTTATGGGTGTGACACCACAGGTTATGAGTGTGGTACCACCACAGGTCATGGCTGTGGCAGTGGAGGGCTGCAGTGGACAAGGTGGGGACTGTTGTAGAGCCCACAGAGCAAGAGGTATAGTGGCACACGGTACTGTACTGTGGGGCTGCGCCTTTGGTTATCGTGGACAACCTCCATCCACGGACAGGAACTGGGCAGCCTGGAATGGCCGTGGTTCAACTTGAATTTCCAGCCCTGCTTGCAGGAAGAGATGTGATAACCCCATTTCCCCAACCCCAGGCTGGGACAGTGAAACAGCAGCCACGGGTGGTGGCTGCCCCCGCTGCTTGCGGAAGGGGCTCCGTTTGTCTCCCCTCAGGCTCGTACGGCCGCGCTTCCCGTGCCGGGGATCCGTCCCTGGGATCGGGCACAGCCCCGCGGTCGCAAGATGGCGGCGGAGGGGCGGCCGCGAAATGGCGGCGGCGGCGCCTGAGGGCGCGCGGGTGCTGCCCCCTGCCCGCTTCCCGGCCCACATCCAGGGGCACGGGGGTTTGTCCTGTCCGGGAGCGGGACGGACCGCATACCCAGATGGAAATCCCTCTGGAGTCCGATGTAAATGTACATATGTACATCATCTGCACGTGCTTTTTTTTTTGGTTTTTTTTTTTTTTTTTTTTTTTTTTTTTTTTTTTTTTTTTTTTTTGTTTTGTTTTGTTTGTGTTGTTTTTTTTTNTTGTTTGGTTTGGTTTGGTTTTTGGTTTGGTTTGGTTTGATTTGGTTTTGGGTTATTTTGGTGGTTTTTTGCCTTTGTATTATTTCTTCCTTGAATCGTGAGCAGAGCCTTGGATATACATTGCTACTTTGGCGTACTTTGTTACTTTTGTACAAAAGTAGAACAAAAATAAACATCTGTTTTCCCCCTGTGGAGTTTTCCTGACTCTTCTTTCATAGTGTTCTACCTAGGTGAACCCTTAAACATCATAAACACATCCAGCTGCCAGTGGAAAGCTGACTGGGAAAGGGGTGCTCCTTGTTCAAAAGTTTGTAGCACCATTGTCACTGTATTTTTACTTGTGACAGTGGGGTTTGAATGCTGCCTTGCCAGTGCTCGTGTGATAAGGTGTACTGAAATTTCAGTTTGCTTTTTTGGATCTTAAAATAAAAAATATATATGTTGGAAGTGATTGGGCAAAGGTATTTTAATATTTTGGCCACCTAAAATAGTTTGGCCTCTCATTGTTTTGTTGAGGAGCCTTTATTTAAGGGGATACTCTGTGCGTTAACCCATTTTTATATAAAGATACTAAAAAAAAATAAAAAGAGGGAACTACACCTACTTGGTGTTCTTCTCTCCTGTTATGGGCTTGAGAAATGTAATCTGCACAGCACTGGTGTAATTCTTTAAACAGCAGCTGCCCCAGCCACAAGCCCATATAAGCTTCTTTCTTCTGCCCCATTGATGAATTTATTCTTTTTGCAAGAAACATTATATTTAATATCATTCACAGTGTTATGGATATAGTGTTTGATAGTGGCCTCTTTCAGAAAATGGATATCAGATTTATTTTGGACCACTGGCCACACTAGGATGCAGTGGAGAGCCGTGCTGGAGCAGCTGCTTATCTTTAATACAGCAGGACGGTCTCTGGATGCTGCAGCTCCCACTGTACTTACTCTTCCTCACTCCTAGACAGCCAGATCCTCCCTGTAGCACCTGTGCTGCTGGTACTGCTAATGCTTCTCTTCATCTACCACCACTGCTTTTGTTCTGCTGATGAGCAGGAGATCCTGGACAGGGATTTTTGGGGCTGCTCTCTTACCCGTGTTCATTGCCAGTCCTGGGAAGGAATTGCCTCTGCTGCAGAATGCCACTGCGGGGTATCTGTTTGGGACTGCAGAGTCCACACTTGCATTCAGGCTTTTCCAAGCCTGTTGTTGTGGCTTGGATGTGTCTCAGGTTTGCTCACTGCATATTTCACAGCTGTGTCAGTGCAGTTAAAATGTAACCTCTTCTTTCTCTACCATTAGTCACTCGGCATCCGAAGAAGCCTCTGGCTCTGACTCTGCAAGCCCGTCTGAAAGTGAGCAGGGCAGCGAGTCAAACAGCAGCTCCGAGTCCTCTGAGAGTCAGTCTGAATCTGAAAGTGAATCAACGGGTTCCAAATCCCAGCAGACCCCTCCTGAAACCAAAGAAAAACCAGCCTCTAAGAAGGAAAGGATAGCAGATGTTAAAAAGGTATTGCCCCTGCTGCTCTGCACAGACATGTTACTCCTGTACCCACCACAGAAGGTCAGACAGCAGGACCTCAGTGAAGCTGTGTCCAACCTCCTGGCCACTTTGCACATGGACCAAACAGCCTTTGACCTCCAGTGTCCCCAGAGGCTGTTTGGTTGTGTGTGCTGGAGCCCTGCTGGTGTCACCCTTGAGAGCAGGAGCTGCTGTGTTTGTGGAACAACCCGTGAGGCACCAGGTAGAAGGTGATGGGGCTGACTGCTGCAAATGAGGGGCAGGTGCCTGTCATCAATGCGTGATCCTGTCATTTCATCCTCTCCCTCTGTCTTTCCTCTCCTCTCTCCTGTCTCTCCCTCAGAAGTAGTAAAGCCTCCCGATGTGATAAGTAATGAGGAGAAGGTTTGTCTAGGGTTTGAAGTTTGAACCACTTTGGGTTTTTTTTTATCACTCTTCCTCTGAAATAAGCATAGGAAAAAAAAAAGAGGAAGACTGAAAAAGCTATCTAACTTTCATTATTTATTAAGTCCAGAACAGTGCTTCTTCATTGTGATTTTTGTTTTTCCCTGCAGCTTCCAGGTCCTCCCTAGCCATACCCCTCAGATAGCCAGGTTTTCCCTGCACTTGCTGTCCAGCAGGAAAGGGGATTGTGGGTGTTACTGCACATGGTATCCCTCTGTACCCCCCAGGGCAGAAGCTGCACCTCAGGTACCTGCTTTACCTGAGGGATGGAGGGACCCGAGTAACACAGGGCAATGTGAGGTGAGAAAGAGGAGCCCAAATACCATTTGGAGACAGGAACTCAGTGAACTGGGTTCGCTTGGAAGGAGAAAATTCTGGTTAGGTCAGCTTGTTTGTTTGTTTGTAGTGTGTAACCATCCTATTGTTCTTAGCTGTGGGTTGCACTGGGTACAGCTTGCTCTTGAGAGGGAGTTTTATGGAGAAAGGTGCTATGTTTGTAAAGGATAAGGAAGAAGGACAGTGCTTCCAGCCTGCCCTCCCCACAGACCTGCCAGGGAGAAGTGAAGGATTTTGTTACCAACTTCTCCCTCTCACCAAGCTCCAGGCTGCTGGCTCAGGTCATGGCTAAATCCTCCAGTGTTTGGACTTGGCAAGGGAAGGTGAGTTTATAATGCAGTTGTGGTAACACCATATTAAAATTTGTGGTTTATTGTTGATAAGTGGGCACCAAAGGAAGTCTTCTCTCTCTCTGAAGGATTCTAAGAGCATGTCCATCACAATAAATATTAACATTATCCTGTGAGGAAGCGTATCCATACACAGGGTGATAATTAGCTTGGATGAAACATGAAAAGGCCAGGACACCCTCTAATAAGAAAACCTCTCCCTTCCTTAATTTCTCTGTTAATGGGTGTCTTCCTTAGCTAGGTCTAACCTAGGCGTGTTGATACCTGTTCCCCTTGAATAACCAATGCAATTAATTGTTATATTATTGTTTATTTGGTATTTGTCTAGATACACCCATGAAGGCGAGGTTAATCTGTTAGGTGCTATTAAGATTTGTCATGGAAGTTGCTCCCACATTCAAAACCCATGCCATTTAATAGATGAAAAGACAAGTTCTTCAAATGGTTTGGGGAGCATTTTGATTTACTCTTTAATAATGAGAATGTACCTCAGTACTTGCATGCCCAACAGATACACACTGTCATAGTCTATCCCTTATCCCATTACTCCTTTAACAGAGGCAGAGAAATTGCTGGGCTGCAGCGTTGTATCCCTCATGGTCTCAATCCCAATCACGGCTGCATCTGGCAGTGTATTTTGATTTCCTTTTCCTGCCAGTGGCTTGCAGAGATATTTGAGGACTGGAGGGAGAGAGAATCAGAAAGAAATTAATAGATGTAGAGAAATTAAGAGAGTAAGCTCTGCTGAGGGAGAGAGGAGTTGCTAGTGTAAGAATTTGAGGGGCATGGTAGTGTTTTATGTCTGCCCTGTAACTTTTGTGTCCTGAGTCACCAACACAGTTCTGCATTCATCCCCCTCAGGGCATCCATTCTTGTCTCCCCCTTCTCTTGTCCATCCATGAGAACAATTGCATGCTGTTATACACAGTGTATTGAACTGGTGAGGGCCTCATTTTACAGCAGAGCACAACCATTCCCAGCAGTCACCTCCACACATCTGTGTGTCCTGCACTGCCAAACCACTTTCACATCAGTGCATTCAGGAGAGGAACCAGCAGCCACTGCCTTGCCTTGCCAAAGAACAGGGTATCTTGCTCCATTTGCCATTCAGGCTGGGCCACAGAATTCACCTTTGAAGCTGCAGCTGGCAATATCTCCAGGCAGCTGATGGGTCTTTCCCTGTGGACAGGAATTGTGCTGGAAGTTGTTAGTGGCAGAGAATTGCCCTCTTGAGTTGGTAGGTCTGTTCATTCCATGTCCAAGGTGTTGCCCCCATATCTTTGGCACCAGCACTGCAGAGGGCTGTTACCTCAACGCTCGGTCCTTCAGCCTGAGGGAGCTGGAGAGTGATCTGTACCTCCGTGGAAAGATGGAACACTTAAAGATAACACAGAGATAAACACGTGTTGCTTTAGAGTGGTGCCAAATACCCCAAAATAATAATCATCTTTTTCAGCCAGTTTTTTTAAACAGTCCATCTACTGGTTGCCAGTTCCCTCATGGCTTTTTATGTTGATTTTTTTTAAAACACCATCAAATTTCTCTAAAATGTCAGAAATAGTTGGGGTGAAGCAGGCCTTCTGATGGTCTGTTTATTTTGCAGATGTGGGAAGAATATCCTGATGTTTATGGGGTTAGGAGGTCAAACCGAAGCAGACAAGAACCGTCACGATTTAATATAAAAGATGAGGTAAGGAAAAAAAGAAAAAAAGGATGAGGCATTACTGAACATATAAAACTAACCAAACCCAAAGAGGAAAGGGAGGTCTCATCTGCATGGCCTTGTAAACACTGAGTCCCAGCTTGGTGCATGGATGTTGGAGCTCCCAGTTGAGGTCCCAATCCTGCAGCTGGATCCGCTTGGCCTGAGACCTCTGGAGTGAGCGGGACACTGCGTGGGCTGAGGTCTGCATGCACTGATCTGATTGCTGGAATGGGGCGTAATGCAAGTCATGCTCTGCTGTAGGAACGTCCTGGAGAGGAGTCTGCGTGATAAAAAAAACCAGAATGAAACCAAAATACGACACATCCAACCAGGAATAAAGGAAGGTTCCCAGAAACACCTCATAGCAACAAAACTCATTGTTGCCCATCCTGGAATGGATCCCCCCCACTAATAAATGCATTTGTGTGTGTGCAGCTTCTTTGGTTGAATATGGGGAGTCTTTTATGCTTTGTTTGAAGGTGGCAGTGGTCAGAGCCTGGCAGCCAAACCTTCTCATTGTTCCTGTTCCAGAACACTGTTGGGTTTTTTTCTGAAGATGTAGGAATTAGGTGCCACCTTCATTTGCATCTGACAGATTTTCTGCATGGAGCATTTCATCTGCAGGTCTTCAGGAAGGTTGAGTAACTATAGCGGAGGGGAAAGAGAACCAGAGAGAGGCATCTGTGAGAGCTTGAGGCTGGGCATCTGAAGATAAGCAGCAGATTTTGAGCAGAGCAGGAACCCAGTGGTGCTGTCTGACCCAGGCTGTTTGTGCTTCACCACCGAGATGTGCATTTGGATGTTCAAGGGGTCACATGCAGGTCTCCAACTCCTTGCTCTGGTGTGTCATTGCTGAGCCTTGGTGGCACCCCAGTGCCACCAGTTGCACCCCCCAGACTCCTGTGCTGGCTGTCCCGCAGAGCAGAGGTCAGGAAGGGGCTCAGGGTGCACCATTGACGTGGCTTTTGTTTTCCTTTTCAAGTTGGCAGAGGCCAGGCTGGCTGGCCGCCCCTCTGTGCGATGCCCTGGCATGTACTGTGCCAGCGACCTCACAGCCACCCCAGAGCTCCACTGCACGCCCCCCTGCCCTCTTAGGGGCCCAGGTAAGTCCCTTCTTTTTTTTGTTTTACAATATTATGTGGTTTTGCAAATGTTCTTTTCTTTTTAGATATCTTTATTTCCTACTTCTTAAGGTACAATAAAAAAATTATAAATCTGAGATGCAAAAACTTTGCTATACCACAAAATATTGTAAAAACAAAAAAATCCCAAAGGTCCTTCAAATGACCCCCACTGCAACTTTTGTGAAACAGAAAGCTGAAAGTAAAAATATTGGAGCACCCCCTCACCCCTCTCTCCCCAAAGCAGCACTGACTGGCCCCCATAGGGCAGTTCCCATTTGCAGCAGAGTCCAATGGAAGGTGACCTGTTAGAAGCACAGTGCTGGGGCCTCGCAGAGAGCAGGAGGAGATAGAAAGTCTTGCTGTTGGAAGACACCAAGAAAGAGGAAATAGCACAGCTCAAGCCTGTGTGGTGCTGAACACTCCTTGCTGCTGCTGGAGGGGGCAGAAACACAAGGCACCTCTGAAGATGGTTTTTGCCTTCGCAAGGTTAATCCTGCTGCTAGTGACCTGTGCCTGTTGCTTGCTGCTTGGAACTTCCAGCACAGTGTCTGGGGCTTGTAATTGCCTTCTTCCCTAATGCTTCTCTGCAGATTAGCAAAGAGCATCGTGCAGACAGTGTGGCAGGCTCAGAGACCAGAGCAAGGATGAGCCATCCCAGCTCCCTGCGCTGCCCCGTGACTCACCTGTGCAGGGGAGATGGCGCAGAGGTGGAGGTGGTTCAGGTTTTGGGACCCTGCTCAATCACTGTGTCCTTGGAGAGCAGCGCTCTGGGTAGGGTTATTTGTGTGTTAGAAATGGTTACTTTCTGGGGATTTCTGGGCTCATTGTGTAGGTGTCCGAGGTGCCATCAGGGAGGGTGATAACTCATGATCAATACCCAGGCGTGGGCTGAGCCATTGGGGAAGCGAAAGTACAGCTTTGCATAGGAGCACAGAGCTGCTCAGAGGCCCAGAGCTGTCTCCAGGAACAAGAGAATGTGTTGAGTTTTTTAGTAAAACCACTACTTCCCCAGGCATTTTTTTTGCAGTTAATAAATCATTTTCAGGTTTCGGCCCGGGGATGTGAGGCGTGCAGCACCAGGTGCCTTTCAGAGTATTCAGATTGAAAGGGGGAAGATTTAGGTTAGATATATAAAGGAAATCATTCCCTGTGAGGGTGGTGAGACCCTGGCACAGGGTGCCCAGAAAAGCTGTGGCTGCCCGATCCCTGGAAGTGTCCAAGGCCAGGTTGGACAGGGCTTGGAGCAACCTGGGATAGTGGAAGGTGTCCCTGTCCATGGCAAGGGGTTGGAACTGGGTGATCTTTAAGGTTCCTTCCAACCCAAACCATTTTATCATTTCATCATTCTGGGGCAGTTGAGAAATAAATGTGCCCCAACCAGACACAATCTTTTTCTTATAAGAATAATAGTTTCAGATTGAAATTGGTGACAAATGTCAGTGCATTTTTCCTGTCAGAGAGAGGCCAGAAGTCACATACCAGTGTGTTCTAAAATTACAGCTGGTTTTCTTACTGGAAAAAAAAATTCTGCTCATTTGCATTTTGGTCAATGGGCTCATGTATTTGCTGAAAATTCAAACTCTACTGGTTTTCACTGGGAAAGAGAAGTTCAGCAGACATAAAACTAACCTGGTGAGCTGAGATTCTCCAGCTTTTCTGGAGCACTAGAGTTTGGCCTCTGTTAAGCCTGAAATGAGCAAGTCCTCATTTTGCCTTTGTAATACTTCTGGCTCTGTTTAAGCAAGTCCTTATCTCTCCTAGTGTGAGCTCCAGAGGCTCACCTGGACCTCTCCAATGGCCTGGAATCTCCATTTCTCTCTGGGCTAGTGGCAAGGACACTTGTGGATAGTCTGTAGGAGCAGAACTTTGAAATGCTCTGTGTTACTCTGCTTGGTGCTACATGTGCAGCATCATGATTTTTGCTCAGCCTTGCTTCGTGGCAAAATACAGTGCAATTAATCTAGTAAAAGTGTGTGCACTTTATGTGCTGGGAGAGAGAAAGAATTGATGGGAGGAGTCAGTGAGGCATGGAGAGGGAAGGCTGAATCCTTCAGCTGGAGCTGGGGAAACTGTAAGACACCAGATTCTAGTCCAGCTGGAAGCAGTGGTGCAGGAATAAGTTGGGCACATTTTGGTAAGGGGGAGCTAGGGAAGACAGGTTGTGTTTCCCCTTGGCCAGAGCAGCAGCACCCCATCAGGGCAGCCTGAGCCCAGCACTGGCACTTGGGCTCTGGAGCGAGCAGCGTGACCCCAGCATCTCGTGTTGGGCTGACAGAAATCCCACTGGGGACTGGGGATGCACTTTGCCAGTCTAGCTTGTGTCATTCAGGGAGGTGACGTTGAAATTCCAGTTGCATGTGATTTCCCAACCAGTCTGTTCCCGATGGTGGTGGTGGGCAGACAAGTCATCAGGTGCACGCTCTGGAGCTGGCATGCCCCCCGTTCTCTGGCTGCCCTCTGTGCTTCCTTAAACAAAGAATTTACCACCAGGAGACACGAGGGAGTGGGGAGGAGAGGCTGAGGAGCTGCAGCTCGGCACTTCCCAGCACTCCATACTGGGACCAGGAGGATGTGGGAGCACAAGGCAGGCAGGTGACTCAGGCTGGGGACTGGCTATGTCAGAGGAGAAAGAGCTGGGCTTGACACACATCCAAAACAGACAATGGTGTCTTTGAAAAATGTAAGAGAAGGTGGTTGAGCTGCAGTCACAAGTTACATTTTTGAACGTGGAAGAGGGGAGAAAAAGTCGAGTCATTTAGAGATTATCATCAGCTTTGTAGAGACAGTGACAGAGCAGGGGGAGGGTACAGGCATTAGGAAAATGGACACTAGAAACTTGGAAAATGGGATTTTGGCACAGAAGCGGAGTTAATTTCAAAGACCTAAAGGTTGTATTTGGTTTTCTCCCAATGTGATCTTCTCTGATAGAGAGCAGAAGAGAAATCCACCTCTCTCTACTTGTGGCTTGCCAAAAGACAGGAAAAGTAAATGTACACTGAGGGACAGCTGTTAAAACTGTGCCCAATTGGAATGGAAAACCTTTAGAAAGTGGATAAGAAATTAAAAGAGAAAAGGAAAACTGAGGACTTTTAAATTTTGTGTGTCAAAACTGAAATCTATGGAATGCTTGACTTGTGTTGCAAGGGTAGGTAGGGCTCTCCATGGTGTTTGCCAGGCAAACATGCCTGGTAAATGAGACAGGGATTTCATGCAGGGCTGTGGAACAGATGGATGAACACGGGTTTGTAGTAAGATACGGTTCAAAAGGTGTTGTTGTGCCACGTGCAAATCTGACACCAAGCTTGTGGTCAGACATGGCATCCAGTATTTTAGAGTATTTTAATGGATCCACTGGTGCAAGTGAGACAGAAGTTTCTATGGGTGGAAGGAAAGCTGGAAAATGGGGGTGAAGGATGCATGTTGCAGCTCACACCGTTTCACAAGGTCCTTGTGTGCACAGCTGTGTGAGCTCTGTCCAGGAGGGCAGTGGGGGTGGCAGGGGATGCAAACTGTGGTACCCATGGTGATGGACAGACAGTGCCTGGAGGCAAAACTAAATGCTGTGGCAAAAAGCAGCTAGAAGTGGAAGATTTCCAGTGAGTGTGTGGAGCGAGCAATCTTGGAGGCTACTTCTGTCATTTTAATACTTGTTAAGAAATCTCACATGGGTTTCTTCAGTTTTGTCCCTGCCTATTTATATTTTCTGGGGGAAGCTAAGGAGAAGTCATGTTATCTGTGTGGTGATCTGTTTTCATGGTTGACTAGTTTTCATGAAAATGGGGTTGTGTACAACCAGCATAAAGAGATTATTTTAGCTATCTTGGTCTGTGGGAATTTGTGACGCCCACTTTTAAAATAGTACGGCAAGTATTTAGAATAGCTCTAACTATATTTAGCCAGAGAGACTTAGCTGGTGTAGACTGTAGGGCTAGGAGGAAGGAAAGCAGCAGGACACATCTCTGACCCAGTCGGGTCCTTGATGACTTGCTGTGGGAGAAAAAACCCAAAAGCAAGACAAGGACACTTGATGAGAATAATGCCTTTTTGTGGCAATATTTGTATTTAATTCCTTGTAGGAAGTTTGTGCAATGAAGGCAGAGATGATAATGCATTTGTTGGGATAAATTCAGCCGTGGGTTTGCAGTCCCTGGGGTGTTGCACACACTGCAGGTCTGCCTGGCCACTGCTGCCATGGTGTCTGCTGGGCACTGGGAGTTGATGCTGAGGGGTGGGTAGGTCCTGAGCTCAGGGACTCCAGGATAGGTGATGTTGTAGAGCTCTCCAGGCTTCCTGCAGCGAGTTTCCTTCCTCATACAGAGAGCAGAGCAGCAGGACTGTGCAGCTGAGGTGCCATGAGGTTGCTGCTCTGCCCCAAAGTGTCCTTCAGGCTGCAGGGAAAGGACCCAGGCTCAGCTCACGGGCACGTGTTTCACTTGCATCCTCAAGGAGCCAGTCCAGAGTGAAGCCTACATCTTGATTTTCTTTCTTTTCAATTAAAGGCAAGTAGCGAATCTGAAAATGAGAGCCCAAAAAGAAGACGCCAGAAGCAGTTGAAAAGAAAGTAAGTTTCTAAGGAAAGGGTTTTAAGTGGTGATGCTTTGGTTTATTTCTCAGAACAGTAGTGCATTGGATTGTTTGATAGGAATTATCAACATGGAGAGCTTGTAAAATAAATACTTTAATAATACTTTGGATTACTAAAATTGAGGTATGAATATGGATCTAGAGATGGATGCAATTTTCCATCTTTTGTTTGTATTTTCCTACTATGCCTGTGATGGAATCTGAATGAGTCAGGCTCACATTCTGTTCACTTTTTCATCAGGTTACTGATTCTCCTTCAGAGATGCTTAAAACAGTTTAATCCCTTCTCCTTCCACCTTTTTGATTAACTGAGAATAAAATGCCAACTTATTATCCTCTTTTATAACCCTCTGTTAAAGCAAAAGAACTTCCATAAAGAATGCTTTGGATATCTAAGCACCATAGCTGAGTTCACTTACAGTCATATTTTACTGCCTTTCCATCTAAGAACTACTTTGTAGTTTTTCCAAACACTAAAGTAGGGAACTATGAGCTGCCTGATGGAGAAAATCTAAACACAGCCACATGATCCTCCTTGCTTTCTCCTGCATCTTCTCTTTTAACTCTTCATTTAGTTGCACCCATCAGTGCAGGAGGGAAGGTGATAAAGCACAGGGAGGACTGTGGTGGTGTGGAGCTCTCCTGGCCAAGAGGAGTGATCCTTGTGGACCCCCCATGTCCCCTTGGAGAGAGGAGGGGCTCCTCCAAAAGGCATTTTGGAGCTGCAGCTTTGTTCTGAGTTGCCCTCAGAGAATGTGCTTCCTTCCACTAATGGTACAATGTGACTTGGCTTCACACTTGGAAACTTGAATTGGCAGGAGAATTTAGATGGCAGGAGACTCGTAGTTCCATTTTCTGGGCTCCAAGGAGCTCATGTAACTGTGCACGTTGTGGCTTATGCTTGGTGACAGTGAGCACTTCTCTTCAGATCCTTCTAGCCCATCTCAAAAATGCAGAAGTAGAGGGGGAAAAAAAAATCATCAATCAAAGCCCTTGCCCACCCAGGTTTGAGCAGTACAGCACATGCTTGCATGTGGTAAGATCTGCTCTCACTCAAGGCCATGCTGCCACTGCGTGAACAAAAATCCAGGTGACAGAGACCCCTCTCCTAAAAGCAGAAAATCACACCGTAACATCCACCCCTGCATTGCACTGAACAGCCAAGGATGCAGTTTTGAACTTTTTCCTGTAATTATGGCCCTGATGGTTTGTTCAGCCAAGTATTTGTGTAGAAATATCATTGCCCTTCATGACCTACGTTCCTGACTGCAGAATTAAATGGAAAAGAGAGGTCTCTGCTGGAGAAGAGGATGAAGATGGAGGGGAGCAAGGCACCAGTGGAGAGAGTGAGCCTGAACCGAAGAAAATTAAAGCAAGAAGACCTGTCCAAAGGAGGTAAGAAATGGTTGCTTCAGTCTCTTTTTCTGCCTGTGCTGTGTGGAGAGGAAATCCCTATTTGTCACTAATGAATGTGTATTTTTTCTGCAATATTACTCTTGTTTATGACCTAATAAACCTAGGGCCTAGTTACTCCCTCATCTCCCCATCTCATGCTCCATTGAGCAATGGAGTGGTTTCCAAGATGGCTAGAGCAAATTAAATCCCTTAGGAGTCCAATATTTGAGATTCGTGCTTCCTTAAACTTACTAAAGTGGATGTTTACATAAACCATGCTGTATTATGGCTTTATTAACTCTTATTTTAGAACAGTGGCCAAAACTGGTGTTAAAAAGCCCCACAAAATCCAGCGTGGGAAGAGGAAGAAACCAGACTCATCTGAAGATGACGATGACGACGAAGACGATGAGACCCCCAAGAGACAAACCCGGCGACGAGCAGCCAAAAATGTCAGGTGTGAAGAAGTGTGCGGCTGTCTGGGAGTGAGAGCTGGCTGGGGAAGGGGGGCACAGGGGGCCCTGACTCCCTGTGAGGTCCTGCAGAGGCCCTGCTCTGCCCTGCAGAGACCTGTGGCTGAGGTGTGGCTCTTTTGACAGGCTCCTGCTGGGAACAGCTGGGTTTACCTCGTTTGCCGTCTGTGAAGGAGGGAATGTTTACCAGTACCTCTTAGAGAAACATGAGGAAGTTTGCATAGTATTTCTAAAGCACTCTCAGATGAGATTAATAATTGCAAATAATAGATGAAAATGAGCAAAAGGGAGCAGCTGTGCTGGACTGAAGCAGTTGTCTGAGAGTGGCTGATAGGTAGTGCCTTGGGGGACAGTGTGTTGAGACAGGGTGGAAGTAAGGCTTTATCCATTCCCCAATGTACCTTCTCACCTTTTGGGCAGTCCCAACAAGGGACTGGCAAAGAGCCATCTAAATGATATTTTGTGATGGTTAAACATCCGTCAAAGATAAGAAGTGCAGTTCCTAGGTCAGTGTAGGCACCCATGCAGCCTTTTGATGCTCTGCAACCTCCACAGACTAATCTTTCCCTCAGTAGTGGAGACTTTCTCTGTTATGGCCTTGCTTCTGCTGCAGGGATTGTTCCGTCTTATGAATCATCTGATATTGGCCATGGTTAGAAAAACTGTAGATAGGGGATTAGTCTGATAAAGTGTAGCTATCTAAGTGTCTTGGGGAAAATACTGAATGGATGACTTAAGACATGTGTGTGCTGAACGTGCACAGGATAACAGCTGGAGAAGGTGCTCCAGTCTGAGCCATTCTCTGTGTTGGTGGGCTGGGAAGAGTCAAGGGTTTTATACCAGTTTGGTTTTGATCTTACTCAGCTACAAAGAGGATGATGATTTTGAGACGGATTCTGATGACCTGATAGAGATGACTGGGGAAGGAGCCGATGAACAACAAGACAACAGTGAAACTATTGAGAAAGTCTTGGACATCAGGCTTGGAAAAAAGGGAGGTGCGTGGCTCTGGAAGAAGCCTTTATTTCTGGTGGCAATCGCGCGTTCACAGTTTCTCTCGAGCTGGTGCAATGCTTTTGCAACTTTAAAGTGGAGTCAAGGGTTGTTTCAGTGCTTTTCATCTTTTCCTCTGCGCCTCTTATTTATGTCTTGTAATATGTAATAGCTTTTGTAACATATAATATTTAAAATCCTAAAATCTCTATAGTTTATGTGCTCGGCAGCTTTCATTTAGCCTGCACACATTTTAAAGATGCAGCCATTGTTCTGCAATTCCTGCTTTTCTCTGCTTTGAAATATAAAACAGATCCAGGAGAGTCAGTTTTCGTAGCCCCATTGACAAAGCCGTAATGAAAATAAAGCCGATGTTTTGTTCTCAAAGCCTTACAAAAGTGTTTTTGTAAAACTGAATGGTTGTGAACACTTTCAAGAGGCCTTTGAATTATACTTAAAGAAAAGGTACTTATGACAGATTTAAAAAGATTCTGTTGTATGGAAAACTTTTGTGTGCCTGCTTTATAGGGTTGCAGAATCTGTTGGATGTTCTTTGTGCTCCCACAAGAGATGTATTAGAAGAGTGGCTTTGTGCTCTAATGCAGTTGATATCCAGGGGTTGATAACGAAGGTACCAAATGGTTTCTCTTGCAGCCATTGGAGCTTCCACCACGGTGTATGCAACCGAGGCCAACGGCAACCCCAGTGCCGACTTCGACCCCGAGAAGGATGAGGGGGAAGTTCAGTACCTGATCAAATGGAAAGGCTGGTCATACATCCACAGCACGTGGGAGAGCGAGGAGTCCTTGCAGCAGCAGAAAGTGAAGGGCCTGAAAAAGCTAGAAAACTTCAAGAAAAAAGAGGAGGAGATCAAGCAATGGTAGGCTTCACTTCAAGCAGTGCTTTGGCCTTGGGCAAGTCGTTTTTAGCCAGAGGTTTGAGGAGTTGAGACTGAAAATGTTTGATTTCTTCTTACAAAGTGTGTTTCATGTGTACTCTGGTCCCTCTTTGCCTGCTGAGAAACATTCCCCCCCCACAGAAATGATGTCTGTGGTGTGGACGGCTGTAAAATGGAGAGGACAAGGCATGAAATCCACACTATTGCCACTTCCTAGGCTTAAGAATTAGGAGAGCTGATGACAAATAGATGGTGCACAGATTTGCATGACCCAGGACGTCCTGTGAGGGCTTGAAGCCTTATTAACCCTTGTTAATTATGCATTTCTCTGTGTGCAAGTTATGTCCAACTTCCCCAAGAACTATAAGGGGATCTACGGTGTGTTTCCAAAGTGCTAAAGCTGGAGGAGCAGCTTCCATCTCTGTTTGATTCCTGTTTTGAGACTGATTCTTGCATCAGAATCAGGCAGCATTTAACAGGGAGACAATCTGAACATTTATGACATTCGCTTCTCAGCACTAAGTTATAATTTTAGGAAATTTAAGAAACATGTCATATAACAGTAGTTTGCTCTTGTGACTTGTCTGAATAACAGAACCATATAGGAAAGTAGATCTTCTGTATGTAACACCCATGAGCACTATGACAGAAGCGTTATGGTGCTTGTTTTTTCTTTTTGTTTTGGATTATTTTGCATCTAGGCTGGGCAAGGTATCACCTGAAGATGTAGAATATTTCAACTGCCAACAAGAGCTGGCTTCAGAGCTGAACAAACAGTATCAAATAGTGGAGAGGGTAATTGGTAAGTGGAGCCAAGGCTTTGGTAAAGGGATGAAGTAGGGGTGGGAACTTTAATCTATGTGACAGCATAATGAGTGTACAGATCTCTCCTCCTCTCTGTCCTCCATTATCCCTGAAGAAAACCCCATGGTGTTTAGTGTATTTCATTGTGTGAACTTTAGGAATTTGGACAGTAGAAATCCAGGTTTACAGGTTTGTGTTTACAAACAATACAAATCAGTCACTCTCCTTGCCTGGATTATAGGATGACACACTCTTTTCCAAGGGGTTGCTGAAATTGTTGCTGCTGAAGTTCTTTGTTTTCGAAGCAGCAGCATGCTCCTGGCTTTTGTGAGGTCCACTTTCTGTCGTGTGGTTGAGGATGTGGTTAGGCTGCAAGGCAGCTCAGGGGTGAGATTTTCATGATTAATTAATAAAAATAAAACCAGAACTTACTGAGCACTTTGGTAATATCACAGTCATGTCAGTCAGAGGTGCCAGCACCCATTTGCTTTGGGAATTGGCTTGGAGAGCTGTTTAACCTATTTCCTGTAAAAACGTGGGTGTGAGGCAGTGATCGCCTGCCCTGCTCCCTCTGCTGGCTGCCAGCATTCCAACCCTCCCTTCCCTTCTCTCTCCAAACACAGCTGTGAAGACCAGCAAGTCTGCCACGGGACATTCAGATTTCCCAGGTAAAGGAACACTTTCTTGGTTGCTCTACACTTCTCCTACGAGCCAAGACCTGTCTTGTGGCTGTCCGGGCAGTTCAGTTCCTGTGAACCGCACTTGTGGTTCAGCCGCTCAACCACAGGTGCTGAGGTTTGGGCTTTTTTGCATATTTTACAGCAAACAGTCGCAAAACATCCTCGAATGATCCCGAATACCTATGTAAGTGGATGGGGCTGCCCTATGCCGAGTGCAGCTGGGAGGATGAGGCTCTGATCAGCAAGAAATTTCAGCACTGCATCGACAGCTTCAACAGCCGTAACAACTCCAAGACGATTCCCACCCGGGACTGCAAGGTTTGTTGGCTTCTCTGCTCTCCTTTGCTGGGTTCCTCCAGGCTGGGGGAAGATGCAAGCAGTGGGAACGTGAAATTTTGTCAGGATAAATGTCAGAGAACATTTTCCCATCCTCCCACCTTCGTTTGCAGGGTTGTTTGCTGTTCTCATACTTCAAGCAGAGATGTGAACCCCTCTGAGTTTCATTTACTCTGTGCACAGTGAGAACGTTATGTCCCCCTGGGGAGTGGGAGGCTTAATTAATTCTTGCAAAGTGCTTCCTCCTCAGAAGGAGCTGCAGCAGTTTTAATATGAGTTGGATGAAAAAACAGCACACCTGGGAAAAGAGGAAGCCTGCAAGATGCTGATACAGTGAAAGAGAGGGACAGAAATAATGGGAGAAAAACCAAAAGAAGGAAGTGGATCTTGCTCCAACTCATGTGCATTTTATGCAGCTTACTACACTCTTGGGGGACTCAGAAACCTGATTATAAACCAGAGGGCAGCAGGCAAATCACAAGAAATGCAGACACAAGCACTGGCTAGGAAAATGTGGATGACCTTGTACCAGTGAAGACATAGGCACTCTTTACTGCATTCATAGATTTCGTTGCTGAATTTTCAGCCTTTCATCCACCGAGAGTTCTGTCTTTCTGTTCAGTGGATTTATGGCAGCATCTCTTTCAGGTGCTGAAGCAGAGGCCGAGGTTTGTTGCCTTGAAGAAGCAGCCCTCGTACATCGGCGGGGAGAACCTGGAGCTGAGGGATTACCAGCTGGAGGGCCTCAACTGGCTCGCTCACTCCTGGTGCAAGTATGTACAGAGGCTGTGATGCTCATCCTGTGGCTTTTTTGTCCCAGAAGGATTTGGCACTCCTTTTTTCAAGTGAGGTCTTTACCTGCCCTCGTTCTGCAGCTTGGAGGATTTCAAATGTTATGGTGCCCAGCTGCATTGCAGACACTGCAAGCAGGAGCTACCTAAGCATGAACATAAGAAACCCTGTGTGAAAACAAAAAGCATTTTCCTTGTCTGGGCCTATTCACATTCTGAATTTGGCTGCTGTGTGAGTCTGGTGCATGTCAGCCTTAGATTTCCATTGACTTAATGGGAAAAAAGGTTTCTGACTCAGTATGCTTATATACTCATTGAAGTCTTTGAGAAATGTCCTGCTAAAATTAGGCCACTGATTCCCCTCTGCCTTTGCTTGTTTTCCTCCAGTTTGGAGTCATCATAGTTAATTTTTGTCCATTATTGTGCTATGTTCTGTCTGGCTGTCCCTGGGATCCACTTGGAGGTGTTCAGATAACTGTTTTTGCACTGCCCCTCTCTGTCCTTGTCGTGGATTGCTGTTCCTGTGGAACACAGTAAATTAGTAGTGGCAGAAACACGGGCTCAGACAGAATTTTTGTTTGTTCTCTTTCTCAGGAACAACAGTGTGATCCTGGCTGATGAAATGGGACTGGGCAAGACGATTCAGACAATATCATTCCTGTCGTACCTGTTCCATCAGCACCAGCTGTACGGCCCTTTCCTGGTGGTTGTGCCCCTGTCCACCCTCACCTCCTGGCAGAGGGAGTTTGAAGTGTGGGCACCTGAGATAAACGTGGTGGTTTACATTGGAGACCTCATGAGCAGGAACATGGTGTGTAATCAGAGAGCAAAGGGTGAGGGCTCAGGGAGAAGCACTGGGTGCAAAGCAGCAGCTTGTGTGTGATGTGTGTGACACACAGTCAGCTGGAGAGGCTGGTGGATAGTGCTGGCAGCACTGCAGGCAGCTGGAGCTGGTGTAGCTGAGTGTGGGTGTAATTCTCTGCTGCAGGGCATTTTCTACTTTATTTTCCCTCAGGAGTGAGTGCAGGAGTACTGGCTTCTCTCAGAGTCTGGAAGCCAGTACTGATCTGGCCTGAAACATGCAGTGAGAAGTCCAGCGGTGTAAAAGTGTTTGTCTTCAGTGTTTGGAGCTATTCAGAAAATGGAGCACACAAGTGTTGGGACTCTAGTGGTGTTCACAGTGAGATGATGTGTTCATTAATGTCACAACAGCAAGTTAACCTTATTTTGTTACCTGTGTGAGGGCAGTTGGACCATGTGTCCCATGTTTCCCTGGACACCTTGAGCTCATCAAATAGCACCTTGGAACAACAGGGTTTGGACTTGGTTGGAGTCTCTGGCTACAGCTACACTAAAATAATAATTGTTAACTCTTTCCTTTTGATAACATGTGTGGAAGTCAACTTTTGTCTCCCCTCACAGATACGTGAATATGAGTGGATCCATTCTCAGTCCAAAAGGTTGAAATTCAATGCACTTATCACAACATACGAGATCCTCCTCAAGGATAAGGTGAGTAATGGTCCACCAATGTTTTTATTTAGACTTTCTCTCATTTTCAAAGGGGAAAGCCAGTCCTCAGCTGGTGGGTTTCACCTCTTCCCTCTGTGGTGATGGAGAACTCCAGCTGCTATTTGCTTTTGCTTGCCAGTAATGCCCAGGGAAAGTGGGACCCATGTTACAGTGTCTTCATTCTTGTACTGCACAGTTGTGCTGTTCTTTTTACATATAAGACATCTGGCAGTATCCAACAGTACCTGGATTTTTACCTGGTTTAATTAAGGCTTGTTAAGAGGACAAAACATTACACTGAACCTCTGGTCACAGTGTTAACAGTATTTACATTTTTACATTTACAAGAAATCTGTCTGCTTAGGAAATATTCATCAGCCCTGTCAGTGTATCACTGCACTACTAGTGAGTAGTGCTAGGACTACTAGCAGAAAACAAAAAGCTTAAAAAAAGAAAAATAAAAATTAAAATCAAAATCTTAGATTACCTGAACATTTTAGGCTTGTTCATCTGCTCTCATGTTCTTGCTCCAGTGGCACCAGTGCTACCCAGGGCCCCAAAGGCATGGAGAAAGTGGGGGATAAAGAGCTGGGGAAGGACTGTGCTTTCTGGGTAAAGCAAAGGAGGATTAGGATAGGTGTACTTGCTGCAAGACCACTGAGATACAGCAGGAGTGTTGTACAGCATGGCCTTTCTGGGAAGGCACCTTGGCCCCCAGATTTTGTTAGCAAGAAAATCCTGTGAGGGTCCAGCCATAGGGCTGGGGCAGGGCACTCTGGAGAGCACAAACTGCAGGGCTTCCTGGCCCTGGAGAGAGACACATGTGCAAGGTGGTGGGGCCTGTCTGACCCAGCGTCTCCTTGGTGCCTGTGTTTTTTTCCTTCTCTTCCTCCAGACGGTTTTGGGAAGCATTAACTGGGCCTTTCTAGGCGTGGACGAAGCCCATCGGCTGAAGAATGACGACTCCTTGCTGTACAAAACGTTGATTGATTTCAAGTCCAACCACAGGCTGCTGATCACCGGCACCCCGCTTCAAAACTCACTCAAGGAGCTCTGGTCCCTGCTGCACTTCATCATGCCAGAGAAGTGAGTCTCCTATTGGGCCTTCCAAGAAATGTCTCGGTCCATTCTTGTCTGTTAAATAGGCTCAAGAGAGTGCAGAAAGACAGAAATCCCTGAATTAAATCCCTGAATTAAACTCAGTGGTGTGACAGCAGTGATAGGAGAACAGACATTAGTGGGGAAAATCAAAGGTTAAATAAGTAACACAAGGAGTATTTCTGGCAGCAAACTGAATGGGGAAACCTGATACATGCCTTTCAAATCTGTCTGCTGTCTTCCAGCCATCTCTAAAAAACTAAACTTGTTTTAAACAATCATTTCAGCCATTTCTGAGCCATTTCCAGTACACTGTGATTCAGGCACCCCTGCCAACCATTTCATGGCAGCTCTGGGGGTGCTGTCTGGCTGACTGTGTGTCCACAGTGTAACAAATGTTTTGTTTTCTTTAATATAAAATGAGCTATGGGCATCTCTAAGACTAAGGCAAGCATGTCCCAAAGCTCACTAAACTTATGTTTGACTACAAGAAGAGCTGTCCCCCAAATTCTTTTTGTTGGATCACAGAAAGAGTGAAGGAGAGTCTTGAGGTTTCCCAAGTGGAGGAGAGAGGATCTCCACATTTCAAAGGAGCTGTCAGAGGAAGCAAGAATCCCAAAAGAGCCTTCAGAGCAGGGTAAAACAGTCCAGTTGTCAAAGCCGTGCCTGGGGGAGGCACCGTGGAAAGTTCAGAAACAGGTAAATGCCAACAGAGTAAAATAGTGGGAAACTTGGGATTTTGGGTCCTGGGAGTCAGTGTGGAGCTCAAATATAAGATGTTAGGAAGGCATCTAAGCCCAGAGATCTTCTAGCTTTGCCACCAGTCTGTTTAGTTAACCTGAGCAGAGTGAAGTTATATCTTCCACTGTTTCCATTAAACTGATGGTCTCCTGTCTTGTGGTGCAGCAGGAGTTTATCCAATAGATGCTGTTTGGTGCCAGAAGACAAGAGCTATTCTGACCTCTCCCTTCTACTCCTTTCTGTTGCCAGGTTTGAGTTCTGGGAGGATTTTGAGGAGGACCACGGGAAAGGTAGAGAGAATGGCTACCAGAGCCTTCACAAAGTCCTGGAGCCCTTCCTCCTGCGCAGAGTGAAGAAGGATGTGGAGAAATCTTTGCCAGCCAAAGTGGAGCAGATCCTCCGGGTGGAAATGTCTGCTCTGCAGAAACAGTATTACAAGTGAGTCACTGAATAGGTTACTGGGAGTGCTAGTAGAAATGGGCACATCTTTCTGTGGGCCTTGGTGATGTGTTCCAGTATTCTGTGCATACTGTGGCCTTCAGAGTGCAGACACCATCATCTGTAGTACTGGGAGCTTCCCAGTAGGAATATGAGGTAGAGTAGTTGATATCTTTCCTTCTGAAAGATGATTTTGTAGAGTGATACAGTTCAGCTGGCCAGTTTTGCAAGACAGAAGTGATGTCTTTCCTGGGGGAGTGATAACATGCACAAAATTGGGATGATGTTCAATATTAAACTGTGATAATATCAATAGGAAAGTCAGGTCAGGGTTTTTAGAGAGGAAAGAGCAGCACCCTGTAAGAGAAGTGAGGAGAGGTGGAGGGAGAGAAATAGACTGATGCCTGAATGAGCTGTTCCTGAAGGTTTTGTTCCTCCAAGACTTTGCTCTGCACTGAGTAATGATCTAGACTTTAATTTTCCTGCCTGCAGGTGGATTTTGACAAGAAACTACAAAGCTCTTTCAAAGGGAACACGGGGAAGCACATCTGGTTTCCTGAACATTGTGATGGAATTGAAAAAGTGCTGCAACCATTGCTACCTTATCAAACCTCCTGAGGAAAATGAGAGAGAGAATGGCATTGAGACCCTGCAGGTGAGTGGTGTTGTTGATCACCACCTTTTTTCCTTAAATTTCATTCTTCTGTCCTCCCAGCAAGAAAATAACTGGTGAAGCTTTAGCTTCTGTGGCTTTCTCTTTAAAAATTGTCCTCACAGCTAAGCCATTTGAACCCCCAGCTCTCCTCTTCCACTGTAGGCAACATTTTGTGGCCTTCTAGAGCAGGAGTAGCAGGCAGTGTAAGATCTATCTTGTGTGATTCATTGTGTGTGGGGGCTCTGCTGTGTAAATCCGGATGATTGGATTAGAGATGTGCAAGAGATGCATGATCCCCGAAGGAGCAGGTCTGTGCAGGTCTCTGTGTGATGTTCATAAGGGTAAGATTGGAAATGATGGTTATTTCTTCAGTCTCTGATCAGGAGCAGTGGAAAGCTGATTCTCTTGGACAAGCTGCTGACCAGGCTGCGGGAGAGAGGCAACAGAGTGCTGATCTTTTCCCAGATGGTGAGGATGCTGGACATCTTGGCAGAGTACCTGACTATCAAACACTACCCTTTTCAGGTGAGAAACATCAGCATGGAAAACAGTGGGGTCCCCTTGAAAGTGTGGGAAAATGCAGAGGGAGTTTGAGCAATGGGAGTCACTGAGTTCCCCAGAGGTTGGTGGCTGGGCTTACAGGTGGCACTTGCTGGGATGTCCCTTCATTTCAGTGTGGCCCCATCTCTGCAGAACTCCTCTGACAGGCCCCTGCTTTGGTCTGTGTGGTGTGATAAACCCTGAGGACAGTGAGCACAGAGAGCCTGGCTGGGAGCCTGTAACGGGAGCTGCGGTGTCACCCGCTGTGTGCCTGTTCCCGAGCATCCCCCAGCCCTTGTGACACAGCTCAGGCAGTGCAGTTATTTTTAATTGGTGGCTATTTTTAACAATTAAACGCTGCAGGCAGCAAAGGGGGCTGTAGGGCTGACAGCACTTGGGTGCAGCAGTCCCTCAGGGCTCCTTTACCTTCTCTCTTTTATCATTATTGTTGATTTTTGCAGCGCTTGGACGGCTCGATCAAGGGGGAGATCCGAAAGCAGGCGCTGGATCACTTCAACGCCGACGGCTCCGAGGTACCACAGTCCTGGGCAGAGGGTTTGTGGCTGAGCCACAGGTTGTGTCTGACAAGAGGGGATTAGTTCAGTTCAGTTCTTTTTACAGGACCCCAGCTACTTTTAAAGACATGGATATAGCGGGTTTTGCGACCAGCCATATTGCTTTTTTTAAATCTCCCACATCCAAGTCACATTTCCAGAAAGACCTGAAGAGGCTGGGAAGAGCCAAAATTTAGCAATCCTATCCCTATTGGTCTGGAGAATGAGATGGTTGCTGAGTGATTCCAGTCTGAAGCTGGTTTTGGATATGAAATAGCAGAGGCAAAAGGAGGATTTTAAGTGTTGGCAGGCAGTGGAGTCTGGTGCTGGAGGTGAAAGTCTCCAGTGTAATAGGAGAGGGCATCTGAAACCTCTCATCTGGGCTTGCTGACTCACAGTGACTGGTGCAAGACACTTGTTTTTGTGTCAGTCAGCCCAGCTGTGAGGAATACCTTTCCTCATTTCAGAAGCCTGGGCTGCAGTGGAATTCTTGGCTCAGACAGGAGTTGTGAGATATTATGGTTGTGGGAAAGTCAACAAAAGGAAGTGTGAGGGGGGGAAGGAGCAAGAATGCCCATAGAACCTGCCCTTTTCCCTGTCCTGAGGGTATCCATGGGGGCTCAGGCATCTTGGCTCTAACCTGGCACAGTGTGTTCATTGCTGATCTCACTCCTAACAGGATTCAGGAAACAAAAAGCAGGTGTTTGCCTGTTGCCTTTGTAGGAGTCTGGTGGGCAATATGGTCTGACCTTCGAAAGTGGCTCCAAGGTGCCCTTGCCTTGAGCTGCTTGTGTTGCTCTCCCCTATCGATTCATGCCTGGAGTAGCACACCCTTCACCTGGGCCAGCACTGCCTCACCCTGGGTCTGGGCTTAAAGACTGGTGCTGCTCAGCCTGCATGAGCAGGGTATATGGGAAGGAAATCCTTCTTCTGCTTTTAGAAGCATGAGTGCAACAGAGCCTTCCCTCCTTTTCCTTGTACAGCTTTTGAGTCACCATTGCTATTTTATGCCCACAGTTACAAGCTGGTTAACTCATGGACGCTTTTTTATTTTTTTCCTTCCCAGGACTTCTGTTTCTTGTTGTCAACACGAGCTGGAGGGCTGGGAATTAATTTGGCCTCTGCTGATACTGTTGTTATCTTTGACTCGGACTGGAACCCCCAAAATGATCTTCAGGCTCAGGCCCGAGCTCACCGGATCGGACAAAAGAAGCAGGTCAGAAGAGCTGCCTGGGTTGTTTTCACTGTGGCTTCAGTGTGTGCATCTAAACATCTCTCACCTCACCAAAGCTTCTGAAAACATGGGCTTTTTGTCCCAGTCCTTGCTCCAGAGAGTGCTGCCCAAGGGAATCTCATTTAAAAAGTAGGAGACAAAAAACCAGCCCAGATTTGCCAGGTGCCAAGTCTTTCTGTTGGCTTTGAACAAACCCAGAACCCAACCCATGGCATTGCACTTCTCAGCCTAGTCCTAGTGGACACTGTTCTTTCTTGCCCTGGAAAACTTTAAAAGTTGAACATCCACCTTTACTAGGGGTTATTAGATATGTGAAAACCTTGGTGCTAGTTTGAATTTAGAGTGATTGTTTCAGAAGATTTTTACCCTGTGCTTAGGCATACTACAAGATCTGTGTTAACCATCCTGATTTGAACTGGATCTCCTGAGATACAAAGAGAATGTGCTTGTTTTTCTTCTGAAAAAGCACATCTGTACCCAAAGAGACAATGTCAGCAGCCCAGTGAAAGCAGCTGAGGGATGCATTGCTGTATCAGCAGAGCCTGTCCAGGAAACAGCTGTGTTCTCTTTTTGCCTCTCAGGTGAATATTTACCGCCTGGTCACAAAGGGGACAGTGGAGGAGGAGATCATTGAGAGAGCCAAGAAGAAAATGGTGCTGGATCATTTGGTTATCCAGCGCATGGACACCACTGGCCGGACTGTTCTGGACAACAACTCTGGGAGATCCAAGTACGTGACTGTGTCAGGAGGCAGAAATGTCTGGAACATGTGGCATAACCAGCTTCACCTGCTGGCATTTCCCAATACTTCCTTGATAGGGTACAGGGCAGGAGGCTAATAAATAATGGCAGCTTCCACTGATGTGGCTTCTACAGCTATTAATTTGGACACATAGGATAAAGATGATCAGAAATTTAAAACCAGTTTTAGTGCACTACTTGTTTTTCCTTCTGCCTTCCACACGGAGATCATCCTGGTCTGAGGGAACCTGGTTGTGGAACAGCTGCATTTTGGCAGTGACCTCAGATTCTCTTCATTTCCCCCAGCAGATGGAGGTGGTTCCCATTGCAGTCTTTGTCTGTGCTAGAGCAGGAAAGAGATTAATAACAAAGCTTTTTACAGTGCTGGGTAGAAAACTTACTCCTTGCTTCAATTAGGAAAAACTTTGGTATGGTTTTGTGCTGTAGCAGTTCTGACTGAACAGCTCAAAACACCTTTTCCTTCTCGTTTGTTCTTGCAGCTCAAATCCCTTCAACAAAGAGGAACTGACAGCTATTTTGAAGTTTGGAGCTGAAGATCTTTTCAAGGAGCTTGAAGGGGAAGAGTCAGAGCCTCAGGTAGTTTGAGATTGAAATCACATAGCAGTTTGTAGTGCTCTGCAGGTCTGTGAGAGGGTCTGTGTGTGGTTGCTCCTGCTTTGTTCTTGCCCTGTGCACGAGAGCAGGTTGGTGAATAGGGATTCTGGAGAAGCTGAAGGCAGAGTCTGGGACTGGCGGATCAGGGGCTTGAGAAGAGCCTTGTTGTTGGGGATTAAATAGTAATGGTCACCGAGGGAGTCCCTTGCCTCCTGAGGATTATTAGCTAGTGACAGCACAGCCTGCTGAAGGCTGCTCTCCCTGCCTCTTCTGAGCACTTGTCCAACATCCTTTTTTGGTGGTTCTGAGTGAGGCAGGAGTCAGCACAGCACAATGAACAGGTTGCTCTCTCCTGCCTCAGTGTAGCATTGCTTGCCAGTTTAGCATTGAGTGTTTTGACCAATTCTCTTAATGGCCCAAGCAGCAGAGCTTCCCCCCAGTGAAACAGTCTACAGTTCATACACCTCACTGGTGCCTGGAAATTTTCCCCACTGTTCAGCCTTGATGGCCCTTTCCTTCTGTTCTGTCACCTTATTTGTACCGTGCTGTACCACTTGAGATAGTTCATCCCTGCCCTTGGGGACGACACCCTGCAGATATTTGCACTTCATTTAGCTCATATCAGCACACAAGTCTGTTCTCAAAGCTTCTTACTTCTCACTGTGCCTGGCACCCTCTCTTTATCCCTCCTTCTCCCTGACTGGCAGGAGATGGACATCGATGAGATTCTGCGTCTGGCTGAAACACGGGAGAATGAGGTGTCCACCAGTGCCACTGATGAGCTGCTCTCCCAGTTCAAGGTATGGACCCCCAGGCTCTGTAGTGGGGTGTGGGAATGTGGCTCCCTACACCCTGCCATGGTGGTGAGGTCAGGAACAGGCAGGAACACCTCGGAGAGATCACAGAATCACAGAATGGTTTGGGTTGGAAGGGAACTTAGAGGCCATCCAGTTCCAACCCTCCTAATGTAAGTATTAATTTAATTTCAAGAAAGTGGTCTTGAAGGCTGTGAATAAAATGCAGAATTTACCAAATTTGGAAACAAACCCAATAATTTACAAATACTCAGCAGTACTTCTTAAACTGCATGTACTTCCTCAAAAGCTGTTAGTCCAAAGACGTGGCAAGGAGCCAGGAATGTAGTGACATAGGGATCAATTATGAAGTAGTTATGGAAGTGTTGGCAGAATTCCTATGGAGAAGGAGTTGAGGCTTAGCAGACAGCTCTGGGGTGTTCCTGCCAGGGGAGGGAATTGCTTAAACTTCTCCTTTGTTTGTAAAAGGTTGCCAACTTTGCAACCATGGAGGAGGAAGAGACAGAGCTTGATGAGCGGTCCCAGAAGGACTGGGATGATATCATTCCAGAAGAGCAGAGGAAGAAGGTGGAGGAGGAAGAAAGGCAGAAGGAATTGGAGGAAATCTACATGCTGCCTCGAATCCGGAGCTCAACTAAAAAGGTACAGGCTATCTTGAGGGGATGAGAGGCAGGAGGAGAGAGCTGACAAAGGAAATGCTCAGGGAAAGCCTCCTTGCCATCTGGGCATCTTTCCCTCCTCCAAAGCTGGTTGGGAATAAAGCACAGAGGTAGCACAGTGACCTCTTGTTGGCACTGTGCATTGGACCAATGGTTTGGGATGCAGTGTGAGGGCCCAGACTGGATTTGGTGTGACTCATCTCACCTTAGCAGACAAAATAAAAAGAACCTGTAGTGACCACAGAGCAAAGTATCCAATTGTATTGGATTTTTCTGCAGATTTTGCCATTTTTTGGCTGTCTCTTTTCCTTGGGCTCTCTAGCTCCCTGGGTGGCTCTTGCCCAAATGTGGATCCTGAGGAGCAAAAGAGATGGTGTCTCCCCAATTTCTTCTGTAGGTAATGGGATCTGCCCCAATCCAACAGAAAGCTGACTGTGCAAGAATGCTCTGCTGGGACATAGGACTTTAAGGGATTCTGAACAGTTCTGTGGGATGAGCTGGGGAAAAACATTGAAGTGAAAAACACAGACAAGGATAATTCATATTGGATGAATCCAGATTAATTTCTGAGGTGTCCTGGTGTTCACAATAGTCTAAGGGACTGTGGCACAAACCCACAGAAATCAATATTTTAACATCTCTTAGTAGATCAAAATGCAGTTGTGAAACTGGTGGCTGTAAAGGGAGGATGACCACCAGAGCCTCAGCCAGCTGAGAACTGCAAGGGTGTGCAGCGTCTCTGGGCTGGTTACATGGGCTTCTGCATCTTCAGGAATGGATGCCAAGGTGTTTTACAGTCCATTAAATAGTGCCCATGCACAGAGGGACAGAAAAGGTTGTTAGCTGGTTAGATTAGCAGCTGTGAACTGTTCTGGTGTTTCTCTGGTACGTGCAGGCTCAGACAAATGACAGTGAATCCGATGCAGAAACCAAGAGAAGGCTGCAGAGATCATCTGGATCAGAAAGCGAGACCGACGATACTGACGACGAGAAGAGACCCAAGCGCAGGGGACGCCCTCGGAGTGTTAGAAAAGACACTGTGGAAGGATTTACTGATGCTGAAATCAGGAGGTCAGTGCTGGGCACTCGAGACAGTGCAGGAACCAAATACAGAAGTCCCATGCAGGTGGAGAAAATCCTGGATTAATCCAGGAAGTGTTCACCTGTAAGCACACCAGTGGTTAGGGGCTCGTTCACTGGGACAGCTTCTGCAACTTTATATAATTCAGTTTGATCCCAGCTGATGACCTTAACATTCAGGTCAGTGCTAAATGGACTGGATTGTCTTTAGTCAGGCTACAGTGAAGTGGTGCCTTCCAAAAATTAATCTGTGCTGTGACTGCCCTTTCTGGGCCAAGTGGATGGGGCTAATGCCATATAACATGTGAGGGCTGAGGTGCCATGAGCTGCAGAGCTGGAGAAGCCAAGGCCCCTTGCCTTGCTGACATTTTCTGGCAGTCATCCTGCTGATTTAAGCTCTCAGTGAAAGGCAGGCTCTGGCAAAATGATCCCATGAGAAGCACTGGTCCTGTTGATCCAAGTGGTTGTGTGTCAGTCCCTGATGTCAGCTGGGGACTGAATTCCAGAACACTGTTTTCTTCTCCTATCTTCTAATTCTTGAGTCTTTCTCAGAGATCTTTGTCTTACAGCTCTACCCAGATGTTCAGCCAAAGATGGAAGAGAGGGAATTATGAGTTTCCCTTAACTCTGTCTCTGAACTGGTGTATTTTTAAGCAGGAGATAGCAGAGTTTTTGGGCTGTGATAGCTGCCCCATAACCATCTTGAAACCATGGAGCAGGAAGGACATGTTACAATATGGGATATATCAGACATTTAGGTTATTGTGATGTAGCAGAAAGAGGCTGAAAGAATACAAAATGAAAAAAGAAGGCAAAAAATTAACTAATTTTAAAAATAACCTGTAGTTGTAGCCATTGTGTCCACTCCCAGCTCAAGGCAATGTTTGATTGTAGCAACTCTTGCCCTAATGTTGTGTTAACCACAGCAGGGATTTTCACAATAAAAATAAGACATGAAAATAAATAGCAAACCTCGTCTGCAAACCTCTGTGATGGATTGAACCACATTTGGCTCTTCTGTGATGGGTTGCTACATTTACAGCCCAAGCTTTAAAATTACTAATGACATTGATTTAATGCCCCTTTTCTTCCTGGAAAATGAAGTTAATAATTACCAACATGGTGTGAGCCAGCGCTTTCTTCTTTTTTTTTTTTTT
>WEKY01046625.1:1203107-1288015 GCA_013390045.1 Picathartes gymnocephalus
TTTTTTCTCCTCATCTGTCAAACACTCAACATTCATAATAATGTCGTGTTCTTCTTCAGCCAAGGTCACAAAACTCTTTGTGGGGGCTAATGGATGAGGCCTCCCAGTGCGGAGGGATGCTGAGCTGCTCAGTGGGGAATGCAAGGGTGATAATGTGACAAGCTGTAATTAATATATTCAAGTATATTTGTGATATTGGACCTGCTTTTTATGGCAGTTAGTTTAGTTTTCTGATTACTTTTTTTTCCTTCTTAGGTTTATCAAGGCTTACAAGAAGTTTGGATTGCCTCTTGAACGGTGAGTCCCAACCTGGCCCTGCTCCAGAGAGGAAACATGGAGGCACATTGTACTTCTGAGCACAGCCAGGCACACATTGCTCTGGGTGTCTGACACAACCTCCACAGACAGCACGAGCCTTTCAGTCATGCCATCAGGACCCAAGCACTGCTGTACAGTCCCTGGTGTCTCTGCTGATGGGCACTGATGAACGCTGGCCAAAAACCAGGCTGTCACACAGCAGAGTCCTGCTGGCACAGTCCGGCCCTTGGGGCATTCCCACTCTGCCCAGAAAGGAGAGGGAGCAGCTGTCACAACAGCAAATGCTACCCAAAACACTTGCCAAGCTTCTCTGTGCACATTAGCCTCAGCACTGAATTTGGAGCATCTTTCCATGCTCTGTCCCTCCTGAAGGGAAACAAAGAGAGGCACCATCCTCGAATGTGGATCTGCAGAGCCCTGACCCTGTGCTGGGTCTGGAAAGGTCTCAGGGCTGAGGCAGTGTTCTCTGAATGTATTGTAGGAGAAATGCAGTGGTTTTTCATCTGGTTCTACTCTTCTGGTATGAAACACAAGGCTTGCGTGAGAGTCTGGAAGTTACTAACTTCAGGCAGGCAAAAGGGACAGCAGATGGCAGCTTTGAACCATCAAATGGAATTAATGTGGGACTGGAAAAGCCTGAGGGAATATTGGACAGTCACAGAGGGTCCCTGTTGTCCCCAAAATAGACCTTTCTCACCTTTGCTTTGGCACTAAAAAATCCAAAGGATTGGATCAATTTTTCTACATCTGCACTGCAGCTGTTAGACCAAAAAAAAAAAGTCAAAAACTGGGTTGTTTCCTGCACGAACTCAACTCGTGCATGTTTCATACATTCATATTTGTACAGCATTGAGCTGTGAAACAATTGATTGGGAAGTGATTGAGATGTGCTGTATCAAACACAAAACTCCCTGTTTCCCAGGCTGGAGTGCATTGCCCGGGATGCTGAGCTGGTGGATAAGTCTGTGGCTGACCTGAAGCGCTTAGGGGAGCTCATCCACAACAGCTGTGTGTCAGCAATGCAGGAGTACGAGGAGCAGCTGAAGGAAAACCCAGCAGAAGGTAGGCAAGGGGCTAATGCCATATAATGCCATATGTGTGCTGCTGTTAGGAGCACTCCGGTTTTGGGAGTGTTCCATGGTCGGGAAACCATTCCCATGCTGGACAGGGAGGCCACATTGTGATTTAGAAGCCATGAACAAGAACACACTTAAACCACCCCATCTCTGCTAGCAGCTCTCACCCACAGAGAGGAGCCCCTGAGCTTTCTGCTCAGACTGGAAAGTGCCACTTGGGTTTGTTGGCTTCTGCTGGACATGAGATTTTGTGGGGAGAGGATGAAGTGATCAGCTTATTGAATGCTGGGCCACAAAGCAAAGCAGATCTTATTTTAACTGCTCCTGGGACTGGAAAACAAACTGGTTCTGTGTACTCCATGGTGAAGCTGGATCCACAGTTGGCAATTCCTGGAGCTGGAATCACCACCCACTCTCTGTCTGGCTGTTCTGTGCTGTTTGTTTGGACATACAGTCAGGGATGGATTTCCTGCTGGGTCTCTGCCTGTTGCAGCTGACCAAGACTGCGGAAGAAACAGCTCCAGTGTACTTGGAAGTACTTTTAAGAAAATGATACTGGGAATTATTTAAATTGCAGATCTAAGTGAGTTAGTGGAAGAAAACTTATATTTTGGGTCTTGTGCTTAAATAAGAGGTTGCCAGCAAGGTCTTGATCACTGTCTATGAAGCCATTTTACAAAGACACTTCCTTCTGTAAGAGTTCTCTTAACTGCTGTGTTTTATTGCTGAGCAGGAAAAGGACCTGGAAAGAGACGAGGTCCTACTATCAAGATTTCTGGTGTCCAAGTCAATGTGAAATCCATCATCCAGCATGAAGAGGAGTTTGAAATGCTGCACAAATCCATTCCCTCGGACCCAGAGGAAAGGAAGAAGTGAGTTTGGCTAAGTAGGCAATGCAGAAAGAGGCTCAGGGAATTTGGATTTTGTAGTGGACAGAGAATAGCCTGGATGTGTGGATTTGCTTTATCCTCCACAGCATTAAAAGTAGCTCGTGTTTGAAATGCCTTTAGGTACCGCCTGACGTGCCGTGTCAAAGCTGCTCATTTTGATGTAGACTGGGGAGTGGAGGAGGATTCTCGCTTGTTAGTGGGAATTTACGAGCATGGTTATGGAAACTGGGAGCTAATTAAAACAGACCCGGAGTTGAAGTTATCTGATAAGGTAGGTCGCTTTGCTTGGTGCTTCCATTGGGTCCATTGCAGTGCTCATAGAGAACATGCCTCCTTTAGTCCAGAAACAGATGCTTATGTCTGTAACTACTGCAAAAATCATGATGAATAATAATGAGGAAAACAGTGACCTTCATGGAATGTTGCATGCTCAATGGGAAGAAGAGTTGTGTCATTTGGTGGGCAGTGCCAGCTGAACCACACTGAAATGAGGCAGGCAGAGAATTGCACGGCTGACATGTGTGGTTGCAGGCACGGGATAGATGAGGCTGTGTCTTGATGTTTCCTCGAGCATCTCACAAGAAGCTGAGCGTGAATTTCTGAGTGGAAATAATTTTTCACAGATTTGACACTGCTTATGTCAAGGCTGGTCTGTGTTAGTTTTGAGGTTATGGTTACATGACTGGGAATGGCAGCACAGCCAGCTGGAAAGCCTTCATCTAGTTCCTCTGTTCCTCAGTCATCCCCACAAGAACAGTTTATGGGGGCCATGTTGAAATGATCTGGGTTAAAAATAATCCACCATCCGTTGTGTCAGTGTGGTGGAAAGAGTGTGGAAACTGCAGCACAGGGCTGAGGAGCACTGGGAATCTCCACAGCAGCTTTGCTGCCAGCATGCGGCATTCCCCTGACATCCCTGCTGGTGCTTCTAGCAAAGATCAGGCCCTGCCTGAGAGCCCTCCATGTGTGAAGCTCAGAAAGGCATTTTGCAATGGAAACAGCTGCCTGAGACACGCCACCCATTTTCCAGTGAAGTATGAAGCAAACCTAGCTGACAAGCTATTTCCTGCACAAAGTGTCACCTTTCAGCCTTGTTTTCCACGAAAAATTGTGCATCTGTGCCCCTGCAGTGTCTCAGGTTACCAGAGTGACTGGGCTGCTGTGACCAAGCTGTCACAAACCAATCTGACGTGTCAAGGGGAGTGGACTCAGTTTTGCAACTCGAGGTCCCAAATATAGCTTGTAAAGGGGTTTTTTTTCCCCTCAAGAGAACTTAGCAAGCTTGCAAGGCTTAGCAAGCCTTGGGATCCTTTAACTTCTGCAGGATTCCAAGGGGAGAGATGCTTGCTTGCTAGGAGCTTTGCCCTTGGCCAGACAGGGAGAGCTGTGTGAGAGGAGGAAGGAAGGCTTGAGCCTTCTTGTTCCCCCAGAAGGTGCAGCATCTGCTGCCCTTTGCTGGGCTGGAAGAGCTGCTGCTAGTGTGTAAATCTTTTATCAAGCTTTATGCATGTGGGTATATATATTTTTTTTTTTTTTTTCCTGCTGTATCAAAGATTCTACCTGTTGAGACAGATAAGAAACCTCAGGGAAAACAGCTCCAGACCCGAGTTGATTATCTACTGAAACTGCTGAAAAAAGATCTGGACAAGAAAGAAAACATGAAAGATGGAGAAGAGGTGAGATGTGGCTGGTTGATTCTGGGGATTTCAGTGGGGGAGTGGTTGGCTGATGGCAGGAGACACCCTGTGTTCCCAGGTCACTGAACATCATCTCTGTGAAGGGATATGGACTTGTCTATTGTCTGATAGCATTGTGATATTTCTCATTTAAATTACAATTAATAAAGGGGCAGGTTATTACAGCACTTATTGAAGGATTTGGGCTCATCAGGCTTCCTGCCATCCTGCAGGACCTTCAGCTGTTTGCATGATGTTCAGGAGATTGGAAATGTCCCCAGGAAGTAGCTGTAGCTGTTTGCTTTCCCTGACTTGTTCTCTATTTTTACCAGGGCAAGCTAAAGAAGAGGAAACCACGAGTAAAGAAAGAGAACAAAGCTCCCAAAGTCAAAGATGAGCATGGGAATGAACTCTCCTCTCCTCGGCACTCAGACAACCAGTCAGAAGAAGGTGAAGTCAAGGTGAGGCAGCCTGGTGTACAGTGGCTTCTCCAGGTTTCCTTGGGCTGTGCTTTTGCTGCCCACCCTCACCTTGGGAAGCACTCCCAGCAAATCCCTGGGGACTCAAAGGCACTAAGAGTGAATTCCCACAGGACTGGCAAACTCACAAAAACACCCACACAGCTCTTGGTGTGAAAGAAAGACCTTTCCCACCTATTCTTTTAGGTCAGTGCTTTAAGGGATTTGGGTCATCCCAGAATGGCCACAAACATCCACATACGGACTCAGGGGAAAGGTTGTTTCAGGACAAAGCCTGTTGCCCTTATAAAGGAGAGAAAGAAGAATTGTTTCCCTCTCCTTTTGGGCAAGTCAGCCCGTGGTGAAGGTAGAGTTTACCAAGGTCGTGCTGTTGCGTAGAAAACGTTCAGTCTTTGAGTGGTTTGGCTTGTAGTGTGAGGCTTTTTGTTCGTGTGCTGATCAGTATCTACCTCCGGGCCTGAGTGTTCTGGAGCGCAGCTGGCACAGGACAGCAGGGCTGCTCTGCAGCTTGCCAGCTTGTCACAGAGTGGGGCTGCTCTGGTTTTCATACCCTTCTGTCACGTTGAGGGGAATGGCAGCTGCTTGAGCAGGGCTCGCTGTCTGCTTAAAGAGGTGTGAGGGTAAATCTGGATGGACCTCAAAAGTTGCCTGTGTTTTAAGGATGTTTTATGGAAGAAAATGTACACGAGGTGAGGGACTCCAACTCTGTGCTGTGACTGATGTTCTAGGAGGATGGCTTGGACAAGAGCCCAGTGAAAAAGAAACAGAAGAAGAAAGAGAACAAAGAGAACAAGGAAAAACAGACATCCTCTAAGAAAGAAAAGGAGAGCGATAAAGAGAAAAAGAAGACAAAAGACAAGAAAGAGAAGGTATGTGGTACTTTCAGGAGCAGCTTGGTAGGGAAGTCCCTGAGCAGGACAAACTGTGAGACTTAGGATTCATTAAAGGCCCTGTATAAAAGACATCAGTGAACCACCATGGGGCAAGGAGGTATCCCTTTTTCAGCCCTTCTGAATTGCCATAAAACATAGAAAAGGCAATATATCCTAAAGCCTCATGGAGTGTGACCAAAACAGAAGAGATTTTGTCAGACTGCCTTTCAAGTACAGCTGTCCCTGTTACATGGATATGGCCACAGAGCTGATGTTAAGGAAAAACAGGGAAAGAGCCTGGAGCACTCAGCACTCAGATCAAAGTTCTGTCCAGCTGTGATTTATCACAGGGTTGGCAGCTCCTTGTCTGTATTCCCCTTTAATTTAAACTCACCCAAATGACCCAAGTGTCCACACCATCAAGACTGTAAGTTGTCATTGTCACTGTTCAGGACTCAACAGAATGTGTGTTTCAACATCACTGGTATGCTGGAGACTAAAATGTCTCTTGAATTTTGGGTACAACTGCCCCGAGGCTGGGTGCAAATTGGAAGGGGGGTAAAAGCTTCCATAATAATGACCTGAAGTACCTGTCTAAGGAACAGGTATGTTCTGCATGCCCAATGTGTTTTGACACTGAGGTCATAAGTGCAAACTAAGAAGTTTTGTTGCCTATGTAGGGGAAAGTTTGCTTTCCAGTGATTTTTGGTGTGGCTTAGACTGCAGATAAGTCATATAAGTAAAAATTTACATGAACAGGCCATGATCTAAGAACTAGTGATATCACATAAAGTTGCAGATCCTTGTAGATGTGAGACTACCCTGAGCTCTGTCCTTTGCAAGGGAAAGATATTCTTTATTTTAACCTCTCTTCCAAGTTTTCAACATTGGTTTCTCCCCATGAGTGTGAATATCGTATTCGTGTCCAAACTGTTGGCTCTGACTTCTCCCTGCTCCCTCAGGGATGACATGAAGCTAAACAGAGCCATTGCAGCTCAACAGTTGGACATTGTGGGAGGAAAGTTGTAGGAACAGTGCCCAGGTTTAGCAACTGCCAGTAACAATAGTGTGGAGGTTGTTAGTTGGGTCACTTGGGATCCCCCATTCTGGCTCATCGTCTGATGTGTGTAATTTGTCCTTGTAAAGCCTAAAGGTGGTGAGGCCAAATCTGGAAGCAAAGGCAAGAGATCACAAGGTCCTGTCCACATCACTGCAGGGAGCGAGCCAATCCCCATTGGAGAAGATGAGGATGATGATCTGGACCAAGAAACATTCAGCATAGTGAGTACTTTCCTTGGGAGATGGGAGGGCAGTGCTGAGAGCCCAGCGAGGCAGCCGAGGTTTGCTCAGATCTCATCCAAGGAGGTGTTCTGGGTGTTGGGGTGTGAACCCCCTCCTAGTGCCCCACAGGGGTTTCTTCTGGCTGATCTGAGGGCAGGGCAGGACAACACTGGGCAAGAGCTGCCCACCAGTGCTGCTAGCACTGTCAGCAGAGCATGCACAGGGGCTCTCTGCTTCAGCTGGTGACTTCTCACTGCTCAGCTGGCAGCCCTGGGTTACACAAGACCCTGCAGCCTTACTTTCCCTCTCCTGTAGAAGCCAAGGAGGCACTGAAGCTCTTTCAGGCAGGGAAATGCAGGAGAGCTTTGAGGGTGACCTTGTAGGAGGTGTGGAGCTGTGTAAATGCTCTCACAGCAAACATGCCCGCAAGGCACGTTTTAAAAATTGCCTTTTAGTAAAAGTTGTCATGGCAGATTTTCCTTGGCTGAAATACCACTTCTTAAAAACAGTTCTCTAAATGCAAATCTCTGTATTTGCTGCAGGTCCTGTGGGGTTTTTTGTCTTTTCCTTTAACTTTCCTTCTGTGATGCACAAAAGATCAAGGCAGGCAGTCAAAAAACCTGTCTGAATTCCTAACTGTGCATGGTGTTGATGTGCCCAGGCTGAAAAACATGGTTCTTTCATCTCATGTCTGCCAATTTTAGTAAAAGCAAGCTTTTAAGTGACCAAAATGGGATTGGGCAGGATTGAGTTGAGCAGTCTTTCAGTTGGGGTGGCTGGTTCAGAGTGTGGAGACTTGGATACACTTCCCTGCCTGCCATGGGCTGGATCCATGCAGGGACAGACCATGTATGATTACAGCTTGCAAAGCAAATTATTCCCCCCTAAAAGGCAGGGACAGTGGAGGTGGGGAGACTCTTGTCTTTTACTGATTATTGTCTGCAGCTTGTCTAATAATTTGCTATTTCATAGCTGAATTCTCCTTGCCTAATGGCCAGATAAAGCTAAATGAGCTTCTTTTCGATTAACAGGGCAATGATGTAGAGCCCTCTGCCAAATTAATCACTTTCTCCTCTCTGTTGCTCTTTCAAGTGCAAGGAAAGGATGAGACCAGTCAAAAAAGCACTGAAGCAACTTGATAAGCCTGATAAAGGACTGACAGTTCAAGAACAGCTGGAGCACACACGCAACTGCCTCCTAAAAATCGGTGATCGCATCTCTGAGTGCCTTAAAGCCTACACTGAGCAGGATCACATCAAGCTATGGAGAAGGTGAAGGATCATTTTGTTATCCTTGACTGGTCTAGGATATTTTGAAATGGTATTCAGAGGCTGCTGGGGTTTTTTTTTGTGGATGGATGTGCCATTTGCCTCTTATTTAACCTGTGAAATCTTGTGTTTTCTGGTCCACTCAGTCTACAGAATCACAGAATCATGGAATGGTTTGGATTAGGAGGGACCTTAAAAAACACCCAGTTTCAACCCCCTGGCAAGGGTAGGAACACAGTTCACTAGACCAGGCAGCTCAGAGCTCCATTCAGCCTGAACCTTGAACACTTCCAGGGATGGTCTTCCATGACCAGTCCCAGGCAAGGGTTTTGTCCTCAAGTTGTCCTAGTTTCATTAAAATGTATTGCAAAGCCAGATCAGATAAACCACTGGAAATCTCTTTACTTTGAAGAACTTGGTTCCAGTCTTCCTGATCATCCTGTCCTGAGCTGAGACTGTTTTCCAGAGTGGGTAGAATGAATTTGATGTTGGTTTGGAAGCAGTTGGCAGTTAAATTGCTGCTGTAGCACTTAACAGAAAATGTTCATGTTCTTCTAGGAACCTGTGGATATTTGTGTCAAAATTCACAGAATTTGATGCCAGAAAACTACACAAACTCTACAAGATGGCTCATAAGAAAAGATCACAGGAAGAGGAGGTGAGAGCTGAAGTGCTTTCCCTTTGATTTCTGTCCTTAAAAGTTGCGTCACTGGAAGTGTCAATACTTTCTGCCTCTTACCATGAGTGTTCTTTGTTGTTGGCAGTGTGTGATTTTCTCAACATCTAAACATTCTGATTGCATTTGCCTTCTTTTTCATGTGGCATTTCTGGTCACTTTGTCCTGGCTGTTCTGACCAAGCAAAAGCATTGTTTGGTGTGGCGCATGATGTTCAGTTGCCCTGTAGAGTGAAAAGCCTGGGCATGCTGCCCTGTAGAGATCAGGTGTAGAAGCAGAGCTGCCAAACTGTGCCTGTCCTCCACCACCTTTGTGCTGTTCTTGAGCACACAGTTGGCTCACCAAGTCCTCAGAGAGGCAGGAAAGTCCAGAGCCTGGCAGACAAGGCCACTGCTCCCAGTCCGGATCTTTGGATGGGAGAGCAGCTGAGCTGTGTCCTCTGTTCCACCTTGCAGGAGCAGAAGAAGAAGGAGGACATGTCCAGCATGAAGAAGCCGTTCCGCCCAGAGCCTTCGGGCTCCAGCCGTGATTCTGTGATGTCCCAGTCTCACGTGCCTCACAATCCTCACTCCCAGAAGATCCACATGCCCCCTTCCCACACCCAGCAGCAGATGCACGGGCACCCACGGGACAACTACGGCCATCCAAACAAGAGACATTTCAGCAACACAGGTGAGCGCTGGCAAGCCAGGAGAAACCTTCCCTTCTGGCCTCATGCTTCTGGACACAAATCCTCTGGGACCTATGACTGGTAAGGTTTAAAGGTGATGGGATAGAACATACATTACCACTGTACTTACTGCTGGGCTAGGAAACATGGTGATGTAGTGAGGAAAAGAGTGTAAGAATGGGACAGAATAAGATTTGCAAGGATGATAAAGAAATAATGATAAAGAAATGCAGATAATTAAATTGCGCCCACGTAGTTTAGGGATGAGAAAATTAAGGGGTGTCAATAGCTATAATTTCTTGGAGAATTAAGGGAAGTAATTGAGCTTAAACCAAAGTAGGAAAGAGACTCAGAGGTGCTCTTTGCTCATGGCAGACCGAGGAGACTGGCAGAGGGATCGCAAGTTCAACTACGGTGGCAACAGCAACCAGATGTGGGGCGGGGAGCGGCACCACCAGTACGAGCAGCACTGGTACAAGGACCACCACTACGGGGACCGGCGGTCGCGGGGGGATCCCCACCGGAGCTCCGGGAACTACAGACCAAACAACCTCTCCCGCAAGAGGCCCTATGAGCAGTACAACAGCGACAGAGACCACAGAGGACACCGGGACTACTACGACAGGTGACTGATTCCCCTCGCTCGGCCGGGCTGGGGGCGGTTTGGAAGGATGCCTGACTGCAGAGGCCAGGCTCGGGGAGCTGATCTCCATCTGTTTTTCTCTCTGCAGGCACCACCACGATTCCAAGCGCCGGCGGTCCGACGACTTCAGGCCGCAGAACTACCACCAGCAGGATTTCCGGCGGATGTCTGACCACAGGCCGCCCATGGGATACCATGGCCAGGGACCTTCGGACCACTACCGGTCCTTCCACACAGACAAACTGGGAGATTACAAACAGCCCCTCCCTCCATCTCACCCTGCAGTGTCGGACCCTCGCTCGCCCCCCTCTCAGAAATCCCCCCACGACTCCAAGTCACCTCTTGATCACAGGTCACCTCTGGATAGGTCATTGGAACAGAAAAACAATCCAGATTATAACTGGAACATTCGGAAAGCATAAAGCGACTGAGAGGGGGAAGCACATGTCTGAAATACTGGGATTGATGTGACGGTGGCTGCTTTCTCCGAGCCAGCAACCAGAAACTCTGAACATGCTGCTATCATCTGGCTGGGTCAAGGAGGATTTTGGGGGAGTGGGTGGAGGAAGATTTTCCCTAGCTCTTGATTCTGGTTTAGATTCCCATCTCCTTTCCCCTTTTTTACCATTGAACTGTTCTATCATGGAACCAGCCTTGCTGCCTCGATTTTTGTTTTGTTTTTATTTTCCTCTGTCCAATGGACCCAAGGGAATTGTCCCCAGCCAGTGTTTCCTCAGAAGGAGAAGGCAGATCGATGCTGCTTGGGATGGTGCAGAAGGCTGTGTGCCTGCTCTGACTTGATGTTATGTGACAGATGCTGCTTTGGGGTTGGGGATAAACTGGTTGGGCTGGGATCTGTGTGTCACCAGCATGGGGCAATGGGAGGATATATTCAAAGAGGGACAGGAAAGTCCCTCAGCAGCCAAACTTGGTTGAAAGAGGGACTTGATGTCCCTGCAGGATGACTCTAAAGGAGCTGGAGCCATGCTGGTGACAATCCATCACTTTCCTGGCCATGTTATCATTTCTATGTCTTTATCCATTTCAAGAAACGGGCTCTGCTTTGATTGCTGTTGTGTCCCCTGCAACAGAAGAGGTGGGGGGATCTTCCTCCCATATCCAGAGCTGGAACTGGCAAACCTTGACTCCAGGGATAAGAGGGAGCTGGGATATTGGAAATAAAGGCCAACTTCCTTAGCAAAGGGTTAGTTCACTTCTAAGCAGTAGAAAAGAAATTGGGGTGAGAACAGTATTTCCCAGTGGGCAGGGCTCAGGAATTCGTAACAAAATTCTTCTCTTCTGGCATGGGCAGCTTGGGTGGTCCAGGAACTAACAGGTGCTGGCTGGGAGGTGCAAGATCAAAAGATGGCTCTGGGGATCCTGGAACTCCTAATCTTCCTGCCACTGAAGTGTCTGGTCTTTGGGCAAATAATTTCTCTCTGTGCTTCACGAAGCAGCAATCACAAACCCTTACTGTAACTAAAGGATAACGGATGGTAGAACAAAGTGAAATAGGAATCCAGCAGAGTGATCACTGTTCAGGGAATGATCACCTTCCTGCCACCTTTCCAGCAGTCAGCAGTGACTCTGAATTGCTAAAAGTACCTGCACTTACAGACCTTTTGTTTGTCTGAATTGGAAATGAGCCCAAGGACTTAGCACCTCAGTGAGCAGGGAGAGAATGAGGAATTCAGGACTGATCTGTAAAAATCTTGGAGCAAATGTCTTAGAGCCCAGCATGGCAGAGGGAAAAGAGGAATGTGCAACCCAGCTCAGTGGATTTCAGGGCAAACACTCCAAGTATTCAAACCACAGCATTTGATGCAAACCAGCGTCCGGCCTGGACACTGGTGTGGTGAGAGGGGTTGGTTGTGCACATACTGCTGGCCAGAAGCAACTTGGGTGATTATTTTTCAGGTTGGAGTTCAGGCTCTGGAGACCACAAAGCTCTCCCAAGAGCCAGGCTGCCCCAAGCGTGGTGTCTGAGGCTGCATCCCCTCCCGGAGCTCAGTATTAAAGACCAGGCTGTCCCAGACTCCTCTTTGGTGGGGCACAGAAGCTGGGCCTCCTGTTAAGATGCCAGTATTTGACCCTAATAAGCTGTGATGTCCCTTCCCCAAAAGACTGAGGGCAGATGGGTGTTCAGGGCTGGCTTCCTGACTCCAGCCAGTGCCTTGGAAGGCGCATGCAAACTGACACTAATACTCCTCCATGCAGTATATCCCTGGAAATCTGCTGCCGTCACTCCTCGCGATCCCGCTGCTCTAACGGGACACACGGGAAGCATTTTGTTCCCCTTTTGTTTTCATGGTGCAAGATTTCCACCAAATTCAGGGCAGTTTTGTTTCCACAGGGGCACTTGCTGCCCTGATAAAGTGTTACACTTGTGTTTACCCGTGCAGGGCGAGGTGAAGGCAAGTCTTCCACAGTCCCCCTGGGAGGGGTGGGAGGTGTGGAGAGAGCACGTTTCCGTGGCGTTTCCCACTATGCTGTGATTGCAGGCTGTGGTAATCAACAAAGAGGTCCTTTCTTTTCAGAGGCACTAGCTTTTAATGTGAAAATGGAAGCAACCTCGGAGGGGCAAAGAGAATTGCTCTTTTTGTCACTGCGTGGTGTTGTCACACCACACGAGTGGGAAGTTCGTGCCATACTCGTGTAGCAAAGGCAATACTGGCCAACCAGTAGGAAAACTGAATCCCAGCAAGAGGCATTTTCTGTCTCGATATGTGGGGGTTTCTGCTTATCCCAGGTTCCAGGCACGAGGTCGGTTGGGATTTCCTTCTTGTGCAACGGCAAAGTCTTTACTCATATTCCCTGGGGAGCTGTCCCCACTGTCACTTTAGCCTGATGATGGAGTCACATCATGCTGTCCACTCGTGGTGGGTGGGTCTTTGCTGGGTTTGGCTTTAGTGAAGCTGGAGAATGAGATTTGGGAGAAAGTCTTCCCTGAGCACACACACACACACTCACACATTTTATGTCCCCTCAGCATAGGGACCATAACTAAACACAATCACGGGGACATGAGTGGGATCAGAGGGGACGCATCCACAGCCATAAACTTCCCTGTGGTGTTTGTGTCAGCATCTGGTACAGCTCTTCCTTTCGAACCGGCTGTGAGATTCCCTCCAGCCTCTTCGCAGGAAAAAGCACTTGCTGGGGTTCAGTTTTTTTTTAAAAAAAAGAGTTTTTCAGCCTGACCTCTTTGGAAATGGTGTAAAGTTATGAGTTCACACGGTGGAAATCCTGCAGACCAAAACCTGCTGTGGGGACAGGTGATGTGGTCCCAACCAAAATGGACATGGAACTGAGTGCTGAAGTCCTTGTGTGAATGGTTTGTGATCCACACAAAAATATTATTCCACTTTCACCCATTTCCTTCCCACCTCTGCCTCCCCTCTGGGGAGAGAAGGACTCTTACTGTAAAAATACGGACTTCTAAACCTGTTGACTAAAAACAGTAATTAATATTAATTTATATTTGTGAAAGAAATGCCACTGTCCTAGTGATTTCTGATGTAAATATGTTGTTTATATAGTATGTATGAAATTTTCCTACATTGTAAAACTGCTGTACTTTTGATTCTTGTATATTAAAAAGTGTTACTGAGATTTTCAGAAGGGCCCCAGTGTGGTGTCTCTGGGGGCTCCTGTGGCAGGTCTGGGGGCTGTTTTGGGATGACAGGGCCCTTTTCTGCCAGCCACAGGCAAGCCACCATGGATGTTTTCACTGTGCAGGAATAAGCATGTTCTGCTTGGCTGTTTTTACATACTTGCACAGTCTGTGGTGATAGAGACTTGGAAGCCTCTTCAGATGGGAATTTCCACCTGATCAGAGGGAGCCGTACATTCTATAACCCAGATCCACCAGGATTTCGCTGCGACAATGCTGATGTTTATGTGTTTATTCCACCTCCATGTTTTATGGATCTCTGAGGATGTGTAAATTTCTTTTTTATTTTTTCTGGGTAGAATTCCCCTTTCTCTAGGAGAAGCGTTGCTCCTGCTGCATCAGTGAGTTCTCCTCTCTGCGCCCAGCCCCTCCTGGGCAGGATGTGCCTCTCCCCAGGTGGGATGTGATGGCATCCAGTGGCTGCTTTGGTTTGGTCTTTACCCTCCACTGCTCACACTGAGGCCCACACGGCAAGACACGGAGCAGGAATTGGAGCCATTTCTCCCAAGTTATAAAAGCTCATTGTAAAAAGCACTTTTCACACCTGTAGCCACTGCGTCCAGCCCTTCCCAGTCTCTCTGCTGCTGAGCCAAGTTTCAGCCAAGAGTGAAATTTCACAGCTGAGTTATATGCTCCTGAAAAATGGATTTCCTAATGGAAAGAGTGACTGGCTGTTAGCCATGGGGCTCAGCAGGGAGAGGGGCTCAGCTGCAGGGAGGCACAGGGGCTGCAGGGAGCTGGGCTGGGTGTACGTGCCTGGGTGAATCTATCTGAGGCCAGTGACTCTTTAAATGTTTTTATTTAAGCAGGAAGGTAAGGATATGGGCACCCTGGTGCCAGGTGTCTCCCCATCACAGTTCAGCCTGGCATCCCCCTGCCCACCCATGTTCATGGCACCACACTGAGAACAGTTCAATCCTAAGGCCTTCTCACAGCCCACGGGGAAACGCCCCCTCCCCACCTGTCCGTGCCAGGCAGGTCTGGTCAGTCCCACAGGAATGCATCATCCACAAGGACATGGTCCCTGCAAAGCCGTGTGCTGGCACAGGGAGCAGGACCCCCAGCCCTGCCTTGCTGGCAGTCCCCAGCGAGGGGACAGGGCTGTGCCTTACAGCGGGACAGACCCTCTAGAGGGCAGTCGGTTCCCAGCAAAAAGCCGATTTTTGGTGAACAGCATTCTGCAGTTGTGCCTGTTCTGGGATAGCCGGTGGCTGCCCGGTCCTGGCTCACCCCGAGCACTCAGATGGGAAGCTCAGAGCCCAATAAAGTGGCCAAAGGCCAGGGGATGGGCAGGCACCAGAGTGGGGCTGGAAACCCACCCCAGGCCCCAGGTGATGGCACTAGAGCTGTTGCCCATCACAGAGTGATGGGATGGGACCCTGGATCCCCCAGGGCTGCCCCCTTGCCAGCCCTGAGCACGGTCTGGAAAGCAACTGGAATCTCTCCCAGGTGCCACAGGGCCACCACTGCCACCAGCAATGTCCCTGCATTGCCTCTGCCTTCCCCACTTACATCCTGGGGATTCTTTGATGCCCTGTGTTGTTAATGGGATGGGGCATCCGTGTGCCTCATGGGTCACCATTCCCTCACATCAGCACTTTGTCCCTCTGGAACATGCAGGTGCTGCCTGCTCACTGTCCCAGGCTGGAGAGCAGGGGACCATTGGTGACCTCCTGCCAGAACAGACAGCGAGTGCCCCCTGCACTCTGGGCACTTTGTAGATGAGTTTTTAGGTTTAGCCATTTCAGACAGCTAAACCTGAGCTGTGGTGCAAGGAGTGGCAGAGGGAGTGGACTGCGGTCTGTCCAAATGCTGCCAGTTCTCTGGGCTCTGAAGGAGAGGACAGGTACCACATCTCCGGTGCTGGGCATCACTGCATGGATTCACCCGAATAGCGTTTGTTTTCAGTTGGTGTGGGTGTCCCACTCACCCTCAGCACCTCCCTGTCCCCAGCTGCTGTGAGAATGAGTCCCTTCAGATTTCAAAACTGGGAAATCTTAACAGCAAAAAAAATATGCAATTTTGTTTTTCCTCATTAGGGGGCAGCAACAAACGCAAAGCTGGGACAGGAGAGCTGCCCAACAAAAGCGAGATCATGGAAAGGAGGAATTACCATTACCGGGAGGTACATCCCAACCTGCCGGGGTCAGCAGGGGAAGGGTGGTGGTACCCACGTGGACTCCACTGCGGCACATCTCCTTTCCCAGCGAGGCAAAGCTCTAATGGTTTATTATCTGTATTTTCCCCCATCCCCTTCTTAATTTTCTCTTTTGGCTGTAGATAAATCGAACTCCAGAATGAAATTCTCAGGAGAATTCAGGAAAGAAATGAGCTCTCAGAGGGTCCTTCAGGTAGAACAAAGCTGCTTTGGAGTGAGTGCAAAAATGGGGCAGCACTTGCATCCTGAGTGGGGAACAGCACCAGGCAACACATGGGGAACAAACCGAGACCACTCAATGATTGTCAAAAAAACCTCAAACTTTACTTGCGTTTCTCTCAATAAATAATTTACAGTATTTACACGCGGTGACACTCCCGTGGGTCTCAGCGCAGGGAGGAAGTGGGGGGGCCTTTTCAGAATGCCCCCCCTTTGCCTATGGTTTTTCTGTTTTGTTTGTTTCCAAGTATCGGGTCCTTCTTGGCCACGCTTCACCTTTAACCAGAACTGGGTCAAACACAACCAAAATAAAGTGCTTCACTGTTTGCTTCTAAAACAGGGACAGGATACCCCAACCACCTCACACCATTGGCCACCACTGGAGCACCCACCTGGACAGAGGGAATGAGCCACGCCATAACCAGACCTTCCTTGGGTGGAAACCACCCCTAAACCACAGCGTGTTGTGCCCTGGGGTGATTGTTTTGTAGGAAAGGGAGGTCTTAAGGGAATTGTTGACCCGTTGGCACGCTGTGGCTGGGCCAGCTCAGGCAGCTTTCAAGCAGCACGGTGTGCTCAGAGGGAAGCTGTGCACAGCTACATTTAGCTGTGGGATAAAGCTCCTCTTTGCCCAGAGACAGATTTTGGCTTTTAAAAGGTGTGTTTTGAATTTCCAGGGAAGATAAAAATTTGTTTTCTCTAGAACAAAGGAAACGCAAAGTCCAAATCAGCCTGGCTGAGCATTAGTGCACTGGGAAATGAAACTGTCCGGTGGCATGGTCCAGTGGCTGCTCCCCTCAGCACCTCCAAACTGTGATATCCTTATTTCAAAATATCCCTAAACAGAGTATCTGGGGCATCAGCAAACAAAGCAAAGAGCAAAGTAGTAAACACATCTTTTTGTTTCTTTTCTTTCCTTAAACATTTAAAAACCAATTACATCTTTTCATCTGTACAGTCACACGAGATCAATGCCAGGGCTCTATATATTAAAGAGACAATATAAATTACATCCATTGACACAAGTTTGCATTTCTCTGCTGCTTTACAAATGGAGCTCTAGAGCTGTAAGGACACAATGAATAGTCATGTTCAGTATTTACACCAGGCTGCCTCTTGGCACCAGTTCAGACTGCCAAGCCAAGCCTGTTCCCACCTCTTTTGGTGCTAGCTTGTCTCATCACGCCCAGAGACCTCCCTGGAGAGCAGGAGGTGCCCCCAAGTGTGACATCTGTTTTGGGGCTTGTTTCTGGGAACTTCCCCGAGGAAAGGTGGGGGAAACCCACCAGGAGGTCTTGAAGGCGCAGACCAAAGGTGGTCTTGATGTTTGTTCAGTGAGTGATTGGGGGAACCACAGAGGAACACGGGAGTGGAGGACATGGGGAAGGAGATTGTTGATGGTTTTGAGGCAGGGAACAGACATCTGGAGGCAGCTGGGGGGGTCCTCTGCTGCATCCCATCTCCTGGCTGAATTTCTGACATTGCCCCATTTCTGATTCAAGCCCAAAAGGGCTTAAGGTGCAACTGGTCTGCAATGGGGTTGCAAGTCGCGGCCCCAGGATGGGGAGCAGAGCAGAGACCTAGCAGCAAAAAAAAGAGCACCACGCTCCTGCTCCATATCCCAGGGCTGGGCCAGGGTGAGCCTGGGCAGGGAGGGGCTGGAGGGAGGTGCAGGTCGGATCTCCCACTGAGCAGCCACCCTGCTGCCAGTTTTAGGGAACCAGAGAGCGAATGGTGTGAGGAACTCATCCAATGCTGGGCAGAAGTTGCAGAAACCACTTGAATACTGGCCAGGTTTCTCCCGTTGCCATCAAGAGTCCATGGTGGGTCCAGGCAGAGACAAGGGAGACAGGAATAGAACCACTGAGTGAATGAGCCAGGTGAACTGGCTAAAATAGGGGACGCCTTCGAACCACAAAAAATGCAGGTCAAGGCTTGAGGAACGTGTCCTCCTTCCACCCAGAAGGTGCCTGGCACCAGCAGCCAAGCAAGTGTGGGATCATTGCCCACCATTTCAGCCCCTTGCATCACTTTCTGCAACAACAGAGCTGTGGGCAGAGCAGGATGTGCTGAAAAGCAGAGCCCAGCCCTGGTGACAGGACATCCTGTGCTGGCCAGGCTTGGTCCTGTCTCACTGCTCTGTGCCCTCCTCGTGGGCTCTGCTCTCTGAAGACAAAGCCACGTTCACACGCGCCAGTGTCACAGTCACCACGTGCACTGTTGGGACCAGGGGAGTGCTACAAGGAGAGTAGCTACAAGGGTTTCCCAGCACCCACTTGACTGGGAACAGGAGGAGGAGGAGGTGAGGAAGGTCCAGACAAGGTACAGTCCAGCAAAAACTCCTGACTGGTCCCACTGGCAGCACATTCTTCCCAGGCAAGAGCTGGGAAGGTGGAGGACTTGCACCAAGAGAAAGACTGAGGTCTGAGGACAACCCATGTGGCTCTGATGTCCAACCTCTTGTTTTCCAACACCTGCATCTCATCCCTGGTTGCCTCCTGCTCCCCTTTCCCTTCTCTCCAAGGTGTGAAGGAGCAAACCTCTATAACAAGCACAACCAACACAAACACAGCAGTGCTACCCAGAGGGTGGGATGTGTTCCCGTGGGAGCCGTGTTGCCCCGGGTCAGGTCCCGTGTCCTTTCATAGAGGTGCAACTTGTCTTTGTTGGAGTGAAGCACCTTCACGTCCTCAAAGGCATAGTAAGCAGCCAGCATGAAGTTGACATCCCCTGTGGTGAGGAGGTCAAAGACACAGGACTGGAAGTAGAGGTCCTCCACGGGCAGCTTTTCCCTGCACTTGGCCGTGGCCGTTTCGTAGGTGAAGGCCTCGGGCGGGGCGGGCAGGCTGGGCCCCTTCCGACGGGCACGGCCCTCCGTGGCCTGAGCCGAGCGGATGGTCTGGAAGTCAATCTGTTGGTTGAGTGGACAACCACGGAGGCACAGGTAGAGGCCCTGACTGTCCCGGTCCTCCACAGCGTTGACCACCTCCTCCGGCATGCGCACGGCGAAGGTGAGGTACCGCCCCACCTGCCTCACCACGATGGTGGTGCCGATGTACTTGGCCTGGATCTCGATGTGCTGGCCCGACACCTTCTCCGTGATCTTCAGGCTGTTGGCTCCATGCTTGTCCCCTCCGTTCTTGGAGCCGTCGACAAAGGCAGCGGGGAGCTCGTCCATCTCTGCCTGGTACACTTTCTGATCCACACACTCCTGGAAGCTCTTGAAGATGATGGTGAGCTGTGGGGGAGGAAAGGAACTCGGTTACAGCCAGTGATGACCACCTGAGAGCACACAGCCACCACCAGCAGTGGGATGGGAGGTGGAAGGGCTGGATGCTCGGTCCGGGCAGGAATGTGACCTTCAGCTCATGGGCAGGTCCTTCATCCTAAAAAGTGGCCCTGACTTTCAGCTACCCAGACATGGGCATCCTGCTCCAGCAAAAGGGTGAGGACACAGTGTAGAGACCCAAGACCCAGAGGCTTGACTGAATGCACCACCTGGATCTGTCTGTTATCTCCAGGCCCAGCACAGGAGCTTCCTTGCAGCTGGAGCTGGGTGGAGTGTTCCTGCTCACAGGCCTGTGGCAGCACGCCCGTGCACGCAGCTCTGCCTCGCCTCCAGGGCTGCCAGATGGCAGAGCCCCGGCTCCCCTGGAGGTGGTGGAGCTTCTCCCCTGACTCCCATAACATTTACATCTCAAGGGCTGGACCAATTTGTTTCCCTAACCAACTGCAGACCAACAGGATTTCTCCCATGGGCCCTCAAACATGTCCTGCTCCATCTCAGCCCCAGAGGTGCACATGTTCAGCCTGCTCCAGAGGGATGGCCCTTCTAGGGGTGGCTTCGTGGTGGCCTTGGCAGTGCTGGGTTAATGGTTGGACTCGATGATCTTAAGAGGTCTTTTCCAACCTTAATGATTCTGTGATTCTATGATACAGAGCCCAACGCGCCTCCCCACCCCTGGCTGGGCTCAAGCACAGGCCCCCTGCCAGAGGAAGGACCTCACAGTCCTTGCTCTTCCCTTGCTGACCTGGTGTTTGGAGGGAAGACCTGGGCAGGAAAACGAGTAGAATTTGCATGTACAAACAGTACAAACTACGCTTCCTCTTTCAGCTCTTGCAGAGTTGCTGTTGCACCTTTCTGCCCATGTGAGAAGTGGCAAAGGGGACCTCCTGCCACGTGGCCCCCATGAAGGGGGAGAGACCTGGCCAGAGTGGGGCGGGGCTGGAGAAGAGAGCAGAGAACACGAAGAGCCCCAAGGGCCGAGCACTCCCATCCTTCCCAGCAGCACAGTGCCCACAGCAGTGCTTCCCACAGCTCATGCTGCACATCTCATGACTAATCCCTCCTCACCACAAGCCCTTGAGGCAGATAAGGAGAGAAAAGGCTCAATTAAGATGGTGATCCTGCGATCCCAGCAGGCCCTGGGATACTTAAGGACCACTTTCCTCAAGCCAAACTTCCTCCCAAGCTTCAGCAGTCTTTCAGTGGGTAAGGACTTCAGAGCATCTTTAAGTATCTTTCATCAGGTGGTTTATCAGGGCCAGGTCAGAACCTCAATGCCAGTCCCAGCTCATGATAAAAAGGTGACATCCAGAGCAGAAAAGCAGCCCCTGTCCTACATGTGCTTCTCTCCCTACATACAGGGAGAAGCAAAACTCCCAGTCATGGCGAGACAGGACATTTCCCAAAAGCAAGAGGATGTCTCCTGCTGAGCCTCCCTTTTTCTTTGGCATGACAGCGCCCTGTTAGCTTTAGAGCTTGTGCACCAGGGGCAGCACACCAGTTCCTCAGCTCCAGGTCTCTCCTGAAGCTGAGGCTGTGACACACAAGTCCCGCTGTATCACAGCAGCACATTTTCACTTGGGCTTTCTGGGTTTGCCTCATACCTTCAGGATGTTTATTTAGTCTGTCAAAGCACCTCCAGTACAGACTGTTCCCCACAAAATGTCTTGACTTGGCTGCAAACCTCAGAAGACAATTACAAGCCTGGGTAGAGGGGAAGGCAGTGTGAGGAGCTCAGCTCCCTCCAGACTTTTTCCTGCAAGTTGGAGCCTCCCTGGAGGGCAGTCCCGGGTTTGCTTGGGCCTTTGGGGGTCCCCCAAAAGGTGCCAGCATCACTCCTGATCTGGCTGTTCACAGCAATCTGGAGTCCTAAGGTGGGAGGCCTCTTAATTTGCAATACCTGGCTTGGCCATGAAGGTCCCCTGAGGTGTAGCACCTCAGCCTGCTCACTGTGATGGGGCTGGATGTGCTCAACAAGAAACCACAGGCCATTTCAGTGAAGGCTGGGGACAAAAGAAGGAGGGATTTCTAATATTTAGGGCCAAACATTCACATTCAGAGGAGCTTGTGCTTTGTCTTACTCTCCCCAAGGACATGTGCAAATGGGAGATGACAAAGGCTGCTCTGAGGGCTCTCTGCCCTTGCCCACCTCTGATGAGGGAGACGTGCCCAAGGCTCACCTTGCTGGTGGCGGTGGCCGAGGAGCCAGGCAGCACCGGCGTGTTGGTGACCTGCACGTTCAGGTAGTTATTGTCTATGAGCGGCCAAGCCCCCTGCACCTTGCAGGTCTGGAAAGTGTCCGTGAAAGTCCTGAGGTGGGGGTCTCCAAAGAGCCCGCAGTGGGTGTAGTTGGGGGCGGCCGAGTGCTTGTGGAAGCTCTTCTCGTAGTGGCAGATCTCGGGGCTGTCGGAGCGCTCCTGGCTGTCCCCGGGGGGCAACGTCCGGAGGCGGGGCTGGGACGTGGGGCCATCCTTGGAGCAGTTGTGCTGCACCATGAGATCGTCTATGCCATGCACGGCGGAGTGGTAGGCCAGGTCTCCCCTGCAGGTGCGGGCCGTGCGGCGGGTGCAGTGCGCGTAGGCCCGCAGCGCTGTGCAGAACTCCGGCGCCTCCTCCGCGCCCAGGTGGTGCGAGCCCGACGTGGCCGCCCAGAACTCAGAGTTACACTTGAGGATCTTGCATGGAGACGTCACTGTGGGAGGGGAGGAGAACACAGCGGGGTCAGTGCTGGCTTGCCCATGGCTGGGATGCCCAACTCTACGCCCATTTGGAGGCCATGTCCTCCTCCCGCTGCCCAAACTCATGACACCGGCCTGGCCGCGTGATGGGGCCTTGCTCACCAGATGTGACCCTCTCACATGACCCAACTCTCATGCATCAAAGCCACAGAAACCAACAGGATCTGCCCCAGATGAAGCCAAAAAGGGAAACAGCACCCAGCCTTTAGATGAATGATCATGGGGGGAAACCATGGTATGGAAGAATGGGACATATTCATAAGCAGTGATAAGGGAGGATCATTAATGTGGGGGGAAATGCAATGGAGTTTTTAACGCCCTTTTAGGGTTTGACATTCTAAGCTGTGTCCAGATTGAGCTCTACCAGCACAAAACTGCATGCTCTCTTCCTTTTCCTCCTTTATGGGCTTGGGAAAACAGCACCAGCACAACCACTGCGCCCAGGTTAGAGCAGGACCAGTGCCATGACCCACCCTGCAGCACAGCCAGAGGCCATCCACCATCCCCAGCACTGCAGCAGGGATGGGTGCAGCACTTGTCCCTGTCCTTGTGCCTCCGGAAAGAAGTAGGAGCCAAAAAACTTCTTTCTTGACGTCTGTGCGGCTCTGCCCAGCCCTGGGAGCTCATTCCCCACCACGGCCCGCTGAGAGAGAACAAGAGGTGGAAGAGAAAAACCGGCACAGCAGGTGCGGGGATGCCAGCGAGCCCCCGCCTCCCCTTCCCACCCGCCGTGTGTTGCCCAGGCAGAGGCGAAGCCAGAGGCTGCAGGGCCTTTGCCGGGCTCAGCGGCAGCCCTGGTGCTTCCTGGCAAGGCGGAGGAAGGCAAAGAAAATTCAGATTCTGTTTCTTCCGCCCACACACAACGTCTGCTCCCTGGGGCAGTGTGGCTTCCCTGGAGCAGACTTGAAAGCAGCTGTGCAAAAAGCACATGGCCATCGCTGAATGTCGCAGACACTGCTCTGCCCCTGCCAATTTGGAGTCTTGCTGGGTGAACCCAGGCTCACACTACTTAAAATTCATGGCATTTTCCTTCCTCTCCTCTTAATCGACCTCCTTGGAGTGCTTGGAAACAGGATGGGTTCAGGCACAAAAGGCAGCAGGAGGAGGAGAAGACAAGCCCCACCATTTCCAGATGCTTTCACGGTGTCTTTTGCAGGCGTGCCCATATATTCCTGTCTTGGGACTTGTTTAGAAGGAGCCTGGCAGGGCATCTGTGCCAAAAGCATCTCAGATTTGTTTAAAAAGAAAGTTACAAAACCCAGCATTGTTTCAGGGAAAACAGTATGTTTGAGTTTTAAACATCACAGTGCTGGAAACCTAAACAGAGTTGGTGCTGGAAAATCAGAAAGGGAGACTGAGACTATAAAACACTGAGCAGTTCAGCTGTGAGAAACAAGCTTGTCTCCTCTCTGTTTCCAAGAAGAGTGAAGTGAAAATAGGAAATGGTGACAGGTTCCTCACAGTTTTAAAATTCATGTTTAATAAACTCAGATGCTAGCAACAGCACCGAGAACCCTGGAGCTGTTAGGTCTTGGCAGCATCCCACTTAAACCTGCAAGAAGCTCTGTGGAAAGCCTTTAACTCATCATTGACCAGAGGTGACTCAACAAGGTTCTTACCTGGGACATGGGCTTATGTTTCTGCTAAGTCCTCTGTACTTATGGGTCAAATTTAAAGATATTTATTACTTCACATCCCTCTCTTGTTCATCCCAGGAGTGTGGTTTTCCAGGACTGTCATAATGGAAGGCAGGAGTCAAAACAGCATGCAGGAGTGTGACCAGTGCCACCACTGCTGGTTATCCCAAACCCTTGTGGCATCAGGCAATTAAAGTCATTGCTCTCCTAGTAGTTATGCTAATGTACAGCTTGAGGATGCCTTGGGGTTGCGTGTGGCAGAAGGTGCTGTCACTGCAGCCCAACCTGCCCGCACAGCCACAGGAGAAGCTGGAGGACACATCCCTGGACACACAGGAGCCACACACTCCACAGCTCAGTAAGGCATCAGGATGCACTACACAAAGCATCCCTTCCAGTGAGCAGCCTGCAGAGTCCTGGCTGCAGCACTTTGCCTGATCCAGTCCTTCAGCTGCTGCATAGAGGGGATTTTCTTAGTAGGAATAAACCCACAGCCTCTTCCTCTTTAAGGACTTGCTTCACTCGCTTGGATGAGGAGATGCAGGCGTGAGCTGCATCTGCCCAGGGACAGAGAGGGCCCTGCTAAGCAGCCCCCCAACACCCAGAGCTGGACACGTCCTGGTGCTGAGCATCCCTCACTGCTGCCCGGCCCGGGGTCACACATGACTTTATAAGGTACTGAATTAAAAAATCCCAACCAAAGGGAGGGCAGGGAAACCCATCTCCTTCCTCCCTGTGCCTGAAGGGGGAGCGTTCTGCTCTAAGATGTTATCGCTCAGCTTTTGGCACCCGTCCCCTTCTTGCTGTTTCGCTCAGGGCCCCATATAAGGCCAGATCTCCAAATCCAGGTGCCCCGGCGCTGTGGGAGAGGGGCCCTCCCCGGCCGATCACGCCTGGCCTTTCCCGTGGACATTTCCCCAGCCACCCTCATGGCAAATCCCTCATGCTGCTGGGGAGGGACCACAGCTGACAAAGGCTGTGGAGGAGAGCAAACACGAACCTTACCCCTCCCAAGCAGCCTTGCCTCGTCCCCTCTGGCAGCAGCTTTGGCACAGTGGTGCAGGCTCATTTGTACCCTGGCCAAGAAACGATGTTTATTCAATTTCGCATAATCTATTTTCCATCGACTCACAATGGTTCTGTTTTTCAACCACAGATGACTTAGCATGGAAACAAATCCCTCTCAAGCAGGAACCCAGCAAGGCTCTCCTGGGATCTGTGAGACATCCCCAGGTCTGGGTGATTGCTTGTCCATGGCAAAGCTGCCTTCATCTCATAGACAGGTGACTTCAACCCCTCCAAAGCACCTCCCAATCTCCCCATGATCTTCTTCTTTCAAGGCCTTGCTGCCACTCAAACCAGGGAACAGAATTTCCTTTGTTATCTTGAAACCAACCATTTCAGAAAGCTAAAGCCAGAAAAAAATCAGAAAACCACCTGGACTGGGCCAGCCCTCCCCCACATCCCCCATTTGTTCAGGGACACTTCCCATGAGGACTCCTGAGGTCTGTGTGGATGAAAAGCCACCCCGTTCCTCAGCGGGCTGTTTCAGGAGTTTATCACCTTTACAAAACACGGGTCTTGGTTCTAAGTGGATTTTATCTGACTTCATTGTAAGGACATAAAAAGAACCAGCGATTTTCTCCAAAGCAGTAAAAGGTCCGTTAGTGACGAGTGTGTTTCCCACAAAGATATTTACACACTGCAATCAAGTCCCTTGTCAATCCCCCAGATAAGCTAAACGGTTTGCACTTTTAAGTTCTCGCTGGAAGGTGTTTGCCCAGACCCACCATCAGATCTCCCTCCAGCAGCCCTGTTTCCTGCACAACCTACCACGCAACGGGAATAAAGGACACGCTCACAACTCTCCCGAGGTCACCCCTTTAGCCAGGACATTGCATTGAGCAGGCAATGAATTGTGACCTTTTCCTGAGCTCCTGGTTTGGAAAGCCCTGACCCTCCATTCAACAACATCCCATGGACCACCAAACGTGCACTCAGGGTTCTGGGGTATCACATGAGCCCGGTCCCACTGCTCTGCCCTCGCATTGCTTGACGCCAAATTAAGTGTTCAAATATATGCACACATCTAACTTTAACAGCATTTAATTATCAGTGCCTCTCCTATTCTCCCTTCAGCTAGTGTCAAGTAACCTGGATTTCAATTACCCAAATAAGGCTCTTTCAGAAAACTAGCACAAAATCAACATTTCATCTACTCTCCTGTAATTCCTCCAACAAAGAGAATCACTGGAAATTAATTTCTGTAAGCAAAAGCCAATTCTTTTAAGACTCTTGAATACACGTTCACCAGACCTGTTAATTTTAAAGTGTTCACTGCTAAGCAATGTTTTTTAATATCCTCTTGGTTCCTAACGGGCTGGAAAGTATTTCATCACCCACATGTGATGCAAATACATCATCCTGCGTTTTTCCAAATACATGGATTGAAGTGTAGATGTGCAAGCCTCACACATGCAGTAAAGGGCCTTTTTGGAGAACACAGTAAAACGTAATTACCTTTGGCCTCAGATCTGAGCACCCAGACTTAGGCTCCTAAACACATATTTATTTAAGCAATCTAAATAAACATATTTATGCTGACACCTCAATAGGAAAGGCACGATTCTCCAAGGTGCTAAATACCAGCAACATCTGCCAGCTTCAAGGAGATGTGGGCTGCTCTGCTCACAGGCGGACAGCAGTCACCACCAGCATGAAAATGACCCCAAGAGTAAAAAAAAAAGAAAAAAAAAAAATCACACTGCTCCTTGGAAACATGGCACAAGGCATTGCTTCCAGTGAGGTTTCAGGAATCCCAAGCAACAACTGAGGGAAATGAACACTGCTTTGCATCCAGCCCTTCGTGCCGTCCCTGTTCCAGGATGTGTCTCCATGAGCCATCCCATGGCAGCCATGCTGCACCCACATCTCGACGTCCACAAGGGCTGTGAGATCAGATATGAAAAAGGAATTTTTTTATAATTAGGGTGCTGAAAGAGTGGCACAGGTTGCCGAGAGTGGTGGAGGGTGCCCCATCCCAGGAGACATTCAAGAGGTCCCTGCCTGTGTAAGGGGGGTTGGACGGGGTGACCTTTAAAGGCCCCTTCCAACCCAAATCATTCTGCGATTCTATTTTATGACACGGATCAGCCGGCGCCTTGTCACACCAGGGAGAGAAAGGAGCGACTCGGTGCAGCCCTGATGGATGGGATGTCACGGGCAGGGACAGCTCTCCCGCAGCCCCACGGGGCACCGTGGGGTGAACAAGACCCAAGGGCCACCTGACCCAAGCTTGGTGAAAGGATTTGTGCGGGAAGGCAGCGCCGGGCTCTTCCAGCGACCTCCTTTGAACTGTTAATCAAGCACAATCTTGCAGAATAATAGCCTGGTTATTATTGCCTTGTTTGCATAACAAAGAGGCCCAATAAAACTGATTTGACTGTGCTCAGAGGGGGTGTGAAAGATCAGCCCTGAGAAAAGAGCTGCAGGAATGCAGCAAACTGCTCCAAAGCCTCAACCCAGGAAGAAAGACAATGCAATTTGCCATCAAGAAAAGCCCAATAGACCAATAAATTACCCATGTGCAAAGGGATTAGATCAGGTTTCAGTTGCACTGAAGTGGGGGGAGGACCAGGAGGAGGGAACTGAAGGAGAAAAATAAACCTGACTCTCTTAAAGAGCTGAGGCTCATATTTTGCAAGGGTGTGCGTGGGGAGATTGGCTTGGAGGGGCCACCTTCCACGCTGGGGCCGGGGTTATGTGCTCATTTCCACCGGCAAAAGCAGCAGATGCATTAAATCCAGGCAAAGGCCCTACTCTGTGTACAATAAAGTGATTCTACGTGTACCCCAGAGCACACCTCAAACCACGCCGCTTTGTTTAACCCAGTCCTTGTCTTGCTCAAGAGGATGCTGGGGGAAGGAGAAACCAGTTCCTTGAAGTCAGACTAGGGACACAGAAGGAGTTTTCTCATTTCAGTCCATGTCAGTCGCTGAAGCATCTGGGGGACCTGCTGTGGCCACCTTCTTCCTGTCCTCAGCGCCGAGTTCACAGCCCCCCACCTCTCCTCCGCAGGCGTCGCAGCGACACGGGGCAAGTACAGGCAGGAAACCAGCAGAGTCAGTGTCTTCAGCAGCTACAGCACAAACTGCTGCTCGCTGCCGAAGGAGCCCTTGATCGCTCCTGTCACTTAGTCAGCTCTTTTGGCTCCAGCCGCAGCTTACGGCTGGCCCGGCATGCTCCGCGCCAGCCAAGGCAGCTCTCCCCAGCCCCCAGCCAGCACTGCTCCTCCAGGCTCACCTCGGCATCCCTGCGCGGGGAGAAGGGCCAGCACACACCATCCCAGCGGGCACCGGCTGTGGAGCTGCCAGCCAGGGCCATGCTGCTCTGGGAACTACCAGCAAACCTTGGGGAGTTCAGCAGGCATGATGGGCTGAGAGGGGGAACTGGCACGATAGACAACGCAGCAACGGAGTCACAGACTTTGTTCTCGAATTTTCCTCCTGGGATTTGGACTTCAGCGCTGCCTTTGCCACAGATGTTGAGCTTTTGCCTGCTCAGAGGAAGTGGTGCCAGTGGGTGGTTCAGCACATGTAGGTTTTACTCCTCCACGAGCTGGTGGATGGAGGATGAGGAGGGAGGGAAGCGATAGGACAGTGATCCCCTCTGACTCCTCACCTGCAGAAGGGCACTAACAAAGCTGGCTCTCCAGCACAGTGTGCTGCAGGCTGGGAAGCCGTTCTGGAGCTCCACACTTGGCTCTCCCAATTGGGAGTGCACCTGGACACTTTCACCAACAGTTCCCAAGAGCTGGTATATCTCCTCAGGCAGATGGTCCAGTTTAGAGACAAGGACTGAAGGATGCGAAGGCTTTCACCAAAGATGAGCCCCGTGGGAAGAGAGGTGAATTTGCACTCTCATCCCCTGCATGAAACATCACCCTCACCTTCCTCCTCAGCTACCACCACCCATGTCCCCATCCCTCCGGAGCAGCGGTCCCTGGATAATGTCACCTCTGCCACCCACCCCCACAGCCGAGTGTTTCAGGTTTCCAGCAGACATCACTCTCCCCACACCAAAGCTGTTTTCCCAGGGTGCCTTTGAAGGCAGTGCTGCCACCCACCAGTGCCCGGGGGCCCCCCAGGTGTGGCAGCGGGTCCCTCGCCCTCCTCCCCCTCACCCGGGCCGCAGCAGGGCTGCCAGGAAAACGCTTTCTGCTCACAGGTGTGGATTCCCTCTAGGAAAAATCATCCCCGCTGTGCTCTTGTGAAATTTCAACCCTTCAAACGCAGAGGTAAATGAGATACAAAACGAGGAGATGGAGCAAAGCCCGGAGCACATAAATCTGGATGAGGCAAATTTATAAATTAGATGTCTGCCAAAAAATTGCAGCATCTCAATCGGAGGCGTTGGCTTGCGCAGGGTATGGGGTGGCAGCTGCCCGGCTGGAAGGCAGCAGCCCCACAAGCCCATCCAGACACCTGACTGATGCTGGAGCCCCACCTGGGGATGCAGGGGACCTTGTAGATCCCCTCCTGCAGGCTGGGCTCCCACCCAGCACCAGACTCCCTCCCCATTGCTCATACCCCATGGAAGTCACAGTATCTGTTCATCCTTCACAGCCACAGACCTTCAGAGGTTTTTTTATTTTTAAATGCTGCCTCTCCTGGACTCAGGGTTGAATTTTGAGAGGAAAAAGTACTTTCTAACTGGAACCCACTCCCCCGGTCCCACTGCTCCCCCAGGTGTATCCCAGCACAGTGCTGCTTTCTCATCACTGTGGGCTGGTGAAGTTTGGAGTCATGTCCTGCCACATGCCCTTGTCATCTCAGAACGGGCCAGCTGGAGTGTGTCACACAGCAAGAGAGAAAGGTAGCTTGTCCAAAACGCCATAGATCATTACTAGGGCTTTGGGGACCAAAGTCAACAGCTGTCCAGGAAGGAGAGGAAACCAAGGGAGGAGAAAATTCTTTGGCCTCAAGTGAAGCTTGCTCTCTGCCTGACCCATAAAACCTGTACGTCAGGACAGCTCTGCCTGCTGGGAACTGAATGGCCAAACACTTCTGGATGCTCATGCAGTGCAAAGTGGGACTCGACACCCTTCTGAAGGACCTGCTTCCCCTGCAGCTGTGGGGACATGAGACCCTGGCCACCCCATACACCACGGCCAGGCCATCAGACAGAGCGGCTCAGTCTGCGCCTACCGGGGCTGTGTGTTTGTTGGAGCCAGCTTGCTCTCTGCAGTGAGAGCCCGATGACTTCATCAAGGGGATGGCATCTGGTTTTGCAGTTGGCTATAATTCAATTCTCCCCCTTGCTGCAGGAATTTCAGCTGGTGGAGCAGTGATTTACTCAGCCGGGCTGCACTTGAGTGCAAAGCAATCTTGAGGCTACAATCGAACGCACTGTTATTTTGAGAGCTCACGGACAAGGGAATAAATATCCTCTTCTTTTCATCCCAGTAGCTGCCAAGTGCAGGCTACAGAGCTTTTTAAAGGCATTTAGGAGCTCTTCTCTAACAAGCGCACTCCGGATGCTGTGCATGGTCAGGCAGGACCCTGCCTGCACAGCTCGCTCCTGACCTGTGGCATCAGGGTGGGATTTGCCAGGAAGTCAGAAAAAGGGCAGTGCACCCCCTCACCTGCCCCCTACAGCTGCATCTCCAAGCAACCCCCATCCTCCCCAAAAACCCTTCCTCATCACTCCAGCGCACATCACTCCTGGATTTCAGCAGCCCTGAGCTTACCCCAGCCCCCTTCAAACCACCTGGGACCCTGAGGCTCTTTTAGTCCTGTGTTCCTACACTCCCCTTACTCCAAGTTTGGTGTCTGCTCCAACACGAAAAGCAAATCAGATCAAATCAAACTAATCCAGATGGATCAAAGGCCCTCCCTCACCTTTAAGCTTTTTTGCTGTCTTACCAACACTTATCCTTTGGGAGCAGTAGGGCTTGGCTGTGGGATCCTCTGAAGGACTGATGGGCTAAGGAGAGGCTGGCTTGGGCCACACACTGCCCTGCCAGAGCCTACGGATGCTTTATGGGATGTGCCCATCAGGGAGCCAGAAGAGAGACCACAAAACTCATTGTCACTGGGGCCGCAGCCTGGCTCTCCAGGGACAGCAGGTCAGTGCAGAGCCCGAGAAGAGCCCCAGGTCAGGAAGTTTTTACAGTTGCCCAGCCCTGTGAGCACTTTCATGTACACATCCAACTCAGCAGAGCTGTCGAGGCCACAGAGAAAGAAACCTCAACTGTTCCCATGATAAACCCAAAGTCACTCTTAAGATCACCTTTTTCCCAGTAAAGAAGGGCCAGGAATTTCACTATTTTCTGTGGAAAAAAGCAACATATCCACTCCATCTACATTAAAAACAAGGCGCTCCCTTCCAGCCCCGCAACGTGCCTTGCTGGCAATGGCAGAGAACTCTCTGTTCCAAGTACGAGACCAGCTCCAAGCTTGCAACAAAACAGGGAAGCCAAAATATTTCCAGGTTTACGTTTGAATCCCTCCCTTCTTCTCTGCCCTGACAACATCCCGCACAGGCGCGTTCCTCCCCTGCCTCCACCTTCCCCAGGATGGACTCCCTGTTCACAGCACTGCGGGGGTTATTTTAGCAGCCTCTAATCCCCTCATCTCAATTTTGGCTTAATGCTGCCATCACCTCCCTGCTGCTGAGACAAAAGCCATTTATTGACTATTCTGATACACCTCCAATAGGGCTGGATCCTTATCTGGAATCCACTGCACTGCCTGGATGGACCAAGAGTAGAAAATTCCTAATTTTTATGGAGGCAGCAGTGTATTACTGCCAGAACGGCCAAGCTGGAAACAAACCGGGAAAGCCAAAGCAAACCTGAGGCTGACACACCTGGGGCAAAAACACCCAGGGCCACATTTTGAAAGTACAAAAGGATTTGCAAGAAAACTCAGCACAGCCTGTACCGGGAGGCATGGGCTTGGGTGACCCAGGAGATCAGGGTCTCAGCTGGGAGAGCACCCAACACTGGGACTTGGCACAAGCTCCAAGGAAAATTTCTGCCAAGGAAACTGTGAGCAGTGGCCTGCTCTGCCCAGACCTCCTTCCTCAGCTGCCCCACGGTCACCCTGACCCACGGCCAGAGGACCCAGCCCAAGGGCACTGGACGGTGGGGGCTGCCCAGGAGGCAGCAGGGCGAAGCCATCAGTGTGAGAGCAGCACAAGCGGGAATCCAGTCCGCGCTGTGAGCGTAGGGGGGGTTAAGCAAATAAATAAATAGGGCAGGACTCGGCGAGGCACTGATCTGACACGCCGAGCACCCGCTTGGGCAGCCTCCAGCGGCCCTGCTCACCTGGGGCTCCTCGGAGGGGTGCAAAGCCTCCTTGGTGCTGGGAACCCACAAATTCCCAGGAAGCACTGGGAAAAAGGGGCAAAAGGATATGGCAGGGAATAATTCCCCCCTTTTTCCCACCTTCCCACCCAAAAAGCTTTCAAAAAAGCCCCTAGCCTACTCCCAGCCCTGGGCACGGGGAGCCCCGTCTCCGCCTGTGCCCTGCTCCCGCGGGCTCTGGATCGCCTCGTTCTGCCAGTTCTTTGCACCTTATTTGACTGCTGAAGGGAGAATCAAACAAAGCAGCCAGCCAGATCTCCTATCAAGTTCTTTCTTGCACCGTAAATCTCACAGCCTCGACGCTTTGCAACTCAACCGCTTCGAAAAGGGCGTTAAGCAACACATATGGGAGCAGCTCCAGAGTTTCCAGAAAAAAACAGGGGGTTCAGCTTCCAGCCTGCTGGGAAGGTTCATGGGAAAAGTGGGCTCCAGAGAGATACCTCAGTGCTAAGGGCAGCGCTGGCAAGGTTTTCCTGGAAGAGGGCGAAGAGGGCAAAGATGGGAGGAAGGGCGTAAAGCAGTTATTTATTTATTTCCTACATGTGTGTGCAAGACTACTTCACCTACGGTTATGCAAAAGAAAGGCAAAGGCGATTTAAAAATTAATAAGTTAAAATTAAAAAAACAAAAGTTTTACTAAACTAAAAAGAGAGATAGGGAGACATAATCCTTAGAGCTTTTCTTTCTCCCTCCTGCTTTCTCTCCATTTTTCCCCCCCTTGCAAGTGAAAAAAAAAAAAAGAGGTAAAGAAACTGGAGAGTTTTGGAAGGAACAAATCCGCCTCTGTGGACTGGGTTTCCCCTCCCCCAACAAAAACAAGCACTCAGGGCTTGAAGGAATTTGCAGGCAGAGATCTGCCAAAAACATTGTGAAAAACTATGGGGGATTCATTGGAAACAGATGGCGTTTTCAGCTGTAATTCTGAAATTCTCCCCTTTTCTGACACAATACAAACAGCGGGGCCGGGGGCGGCGGGGGGGGCTGAGCCCCGCGGCGGGTGCGAGCGGCCGGCCCGGGGGTGCCGATGCTGGCGGGACCATTTGGTTGCCATCCCGCCCTCGGAGAGCACAACAGCTCCCGGCGCAGCCGGGGCAAGCTTTCCGACCAAACGAGGGTGCTGAGCCCCCAGAGCCGCGGGGAGAAGGGGCGGCCTCCCGGAGCGCCCGCGCATCCCCCGCCCGCCCAGGTGCGCCCCGCGGCCGCGCCGNACCCCAGATCACACCGCAACGACCCCCCCGAGCCCCTCCGCGACCGCTCCCTAGCTCTGCTCTCCCCGAGGGCTCGGAGCGGGGACCCCGCTGCTCTCACGGCAGAAATCTGGCACCAAAGTGTTCATGTGTGGGTGTCCCACCCCTAGTGTACCCCCCTTCCTTTCACGGCACCCGGGAAGGGGAGAACAAGGGAACCTGGCGCTGTCAGGAACACCTCCCGGCTGCCTTCGCCGCTTTGATTTCCACCATCTCCTTCCTTGTGGGATGAGGAGAGGGGAGACAAAGAAGATGAGGTCAAGGAAAACCATCCACCGCAACTGCTTGGGGAACGGGGAACTGGGGGGACACGCACCAAAACTGAGCCCCACTTGCTTATTTTAAACATGTGGCAAACTGCTGCGAGGAGAGGGAGAGGGAAAGAGGCCCAGGGACAGGGGAACGGGGGCGGCGATCCGAGGGCTGCCAGAAACACAGGGAAAAAGTCCGCAAAATAAAGAGACTGTTCCTTACCTGAAGGGAAGACGCAGAGAAAGACAGGGAGGATTTGGACAAGTCCCAGGGCTGTGGATCCTGCCCCTCTCCCCATACCCATCCATCCAGCTCGAGCTTTAACCACTATCCTCTCCCTGGAAGAAGAGTTTAAAAAGGGGAAAAAAAAGAAAAAAAGGAGAGGGGAATAGAGGAAGAGGGGGAGAAAAAAAGGGAAAAATAAATCAGTCGAAAGAAAGAACTGGGGGGAAAAAAAATGAAATCAAAAGCCCCACATGGCTCCGCGGAGCGCGGCAGCGACAGGCGGCCCTAGCTCGGGGCTCTACACTGAAAGATTACACAGACTTTTTCTCCTTCTTCTCCTCCTCCTGCTCTCCGTCCCCTCCCATTGCAACCCAGCCCCAACCATCAATCATCCCGCTGCCTCCCAATGCCTGCATCCTCCTGTGCGCCTCCTCCTCCGAGCGCGCCCGCCTCCCCGGCCATGCTGCGGGAAGGGGCGGGAGCGGCCGCGGCCATGGGAGCCGGGGAGGGAGGGAGCGCGGAGAAAGAGCAGGGCAGAGCCAGCCGAGGGGGTTATCGCTGTGCATGGAGCCACCAAGCTCTCCCGTGCCCCGCGGAAAGGGGGTGGCGGTGGTCGCACGCAGGATGGGCAGCGGGAAGGGCTCTTGATGTCTGCCTGCCCTCACTCATCTCTGCTCGGTGGCACTTTGGGAGAGGGGCTTCCTCCCACCCCGTCGGGTCTCAACAGCCACTGTGCTTTCTCTGCCGCTCTCCCATGGGCCTGCCAAGAGCGCTTTGGATCGTCCAAAAGTTAAGCAATTTGCGGTAAAGGGGCTGTCGTACAGCAGAGGGGGGAAGCTGAGGTAGGGAAGCTTCAGGCAGCTGGTGCGGAGTAGGGGTTGTGACAGCGACACTGAGGTCTCCAGTCCTCTGGGGAATGGCGTCCCGCCCAACACATGGGGCTCCTCCACATCCTCCCAGCCCTGGCACCATGGTAGGTGAGAGTTTCACAACAGTTCCAGGTCATTCACCTGCACCTGCACTGGCACTGGCAGCGGTGAAGTAACCCCAGGTGACTCAGAAACAGCAGCTCCATAGATCCTTACCATCAGACTGGCACTCCTTAGATAGAGGGACGACTGTCAGGTACCCCAAATCCAGCTGCCAGCCCACCAAGGCCTGATGGAGACGCCTAAACAATACCTACACTCTCAGGACCTCCACCACTGCCTCCTCTGCACCGCCAGCCCACAGACAGACCTGGATGTTCAGCTTTCACTTGGGGAATGTCTCACATATTGGTAGGGTTTTCCGGGGGTCTCACCTTTAAGCCTCTCTTAGAGACCCTCTGGGCAGTCTCAGGCAGGCACCAAGCCTGGGAGACCCCTGCCTGCTCACAGACCATCAGATGGAGCAGCAGCTTGGAGCACACAGGCGCTTGCCTGCTGGGTTTCAAGGTCCTGCTCTTTTCCTCCTCCTGCAATGCCACAGTGTGCAGAGGTGAGCAGATTGGATCTGCATCCCCACTGTCCCAGGGGTCTGTGCCACCCATGAGAGGGCCAGGCCAGGAGGAAGGCATCCACTTAGCTTGGATCTCTTAAAAATTTCCCTTGAGGGATGTTTTAGCCACAGCGAGCTAAGACCACTGCTGAATGAGGGTGCCCACAGGTGTAGGCTTTAATAACTTCCCTGTTTTGGATCATTAGCTCTCCTTTGATGGTGTGTCCCCTTGCCATCCTGATGTTTCATCTCCTTTCTTTTGGGATTCTTATACAAAGAATAAAAGGATGCTGGTTGTTTTACAACACCCTTCTCCCAACTCTACACGACCACGCGTCTTTCCTCCTGCAGGCTGGTATAAGCCTGGGATACTCTTTGACATTTCTTCTAATTCTTGGAAACTTCCTCTTCTAGCTCATAGACATCCTTAAGGACTCTTTTTTCGAGTGACTGTGGTCTAAAGTCTCTAACAAGAGTTTGTGATTGCCTCCCTATTAGGGATTGAAGCTGTGATCCAGTACAACAAATATCCCATGGAAAGAGGAAGAGGAGATGGGAATGAATATCCAAGAGGCAAAGATATCTATTAACACCTATCTGTTTCTCCATGAGGGGAGTGAGCCCCCATGCCTCCAAATGAAGGAGCAGCTTCTGTGGGGCTTTATCCATGCTGCAGCAGGAATTAAAACACTGAAGCTTTTCCATCTGGGACCCAGATGGGATCCAAAAATCCTGTGGCCTTTCCTGCCTAACGGAATATCTGTCTTGGTCCTGCTGGTCCTAGAGCTGCACTCAGACGGTGTCCACTGAAGTCAGAGGGAGCTCTGTGTGCAGAGGAGCTGCCAGAGTGGGCAGAGCTGGGCAGGAGATGAAAGCTGGCAGGCCGGATCCAGACCTGTAGCACAGGCAGTGTGGGAGGAACACCGACTCGAAGCACCTCTTTGTGGGGGATGTCAAACAGGGGCAAATATGTCCAAACCCTGCCAGCTGCTCCTACCACCCAAGAAGAAATGCCTGCTGATGGGATGTGTAGGCAGCTGGAGCTGGAAGGGGCCTGGGGGGAGGAGAGAGAGGGTCTGTGAGCTGGGGAGAGCCTAGGAAAGGGCGGGGGAGAGATCCAGGGGATGGGGTTTCACACCTCAATTCCCTTCCTTTTGCTCTCACCCTCTCCTCTTGCAATGCGACTTTTGCTTTTATTTCAAAATGAAAAACATAATTTCTGCTGTTATCCTGACTGATGACATCCAACATGATCTGTTTAACTAAAAAAACCCCATCTGAGTTATGAACTTTTAAAACCCAGCTGTTAAATAGCTGCTGCGAGGCTGCTTTGATGGTTTGACCTAAAGCACCACTTTGGTATTGCCGTTTTGGGGCAGGCTGACACACTGCAACGATAGCCTGGAATCCAGTTTGAGGCATTATAGTTAAAATAAGACCCTTGATGGAAATTCTGCCTTTGGTGTAGGGAAAACTACGCTGCCATAAAGCAACGGTCGGATGCCCCTGGCTCCAGTTTGTAAAAATTTCTCCTTGATTTTGCTCTGTTGCATCACGCATTGCAAATGGGATTGCTGTTCTTGGCACCGATCAAAGCAGCGGATTTCGCTGGAGAAAACAACAGATGTGTCCAAAGCGTAACTTCAGGGAGGAAAAGGCCCCAAATAAGGTGTGTTTCTGAAATCCTGCTCCCCCTTACACATTTTTGAAATAAACTTCATCTTTCTGTTTAGCTGAATCAAAAGTCTGGTCTTCAAATTGCCTACTGAATCAGAGGCTGTGTGAAATTCGGATCTCTGCTTTGCTTAAAGGGGATATCTAGGCTTGGAAATGTGGAGCAATGGTGTTTTCCCCAACTTCTTTTCTTGTCAAAGCCCATCCAGGACTCCCTATTCAGGCAGCCTTGAGCCCAATGCTCCTTGCAAACAACATGTGGGAAACCACCCACCACTGAAATGCAACCACTGCGGCAGCTCAGCTTCAGGGCACAGGCACCTCCGTGGTCATCTGCACGTTGATGTTTGGTGTCGTTGTAGAGGGGCGACATGCAAATCACAGCCTTCTCCGAGGTATTTGCAGGATGCTGGAGGAGTCACAGTTCCCGTGGGATGCTCATCTGGGATCACTGGGCTGAACTTTCCTTTCCTCTGCCCTGTGTCACACTGTGGCTGTGGGCTTCAGTGGGGCTGAGTGAATGTGGCTGATTTGAACCCAGAGGTTTGCAGATGAGAGCTCCCCTTACAGCCTTCCTAATGGAATCATTCACTACCTGTAATTATATGGCTAAAATAGTAAACATGGGTATTTCTGAGGGCTGCAACTAGTAGTTAGAGGAATGGATGTCGGGGCTCCTGGTCTGCTTCTCATTCTCCCATGAACTTTCTGTGTGGCCACTTTTCACACCACTATCTCCACACTTGTGCCTTTGCCTGCTCTGCCTCAGGACACGGTGTTCAACTCATGGCCTGTCTGGCATAAGCCATAATCACTCCTGCAGGAAGCTAATCCTGAAATGCTCTGCAGGGATGTGTGTGTGTTTGGGGTGAGCAGCAAAAAGCAAGCTGCTTCTTAAAGGAGGAAGAAAGGAAGTTTGGAGTGGAAACCCCCAAGCTGTTGTCTGGAGAGGTTTGACAACTGATCACAAAGTGTTTGTGGAAATAAAACCAAACACTTGTGCTCTGAACAATTCCCTTACTAAAGAAAAAAAAACCCAAGAACTCTGAATAAGAAGAAACAAAAAAACCCCAACATCTTTATTCAGTAATAGCCACTTCTGATGTCTGCAATTAATTTTAAAGACCTTCCTTTGACTCATCATTCCATTTTTTATCATTTTGCAATTTCCCTGGCTGACCAAGCAGACACTGTACCCGAGCTGTGCACCCAAAGCTGCTGAATACACATCTAAACCCCCTTCCCTACCAAAGTTTAGTGTCCCCCTAAGGTCTCCTTAGTGCCCTGCACTGAACTTTGGCATTAGCTGGATGGGCCAGGCAGAGGGGATGGCACAGAGCTGGGCTTTGAAGAGCAACCCACTCTTGCGTAGCGAAGTGCAGAGAGGAGTTTGTTGGTTTATCTAAATCCTCCTTCCCACAGCTGCCCCTGTGAACATCAGACTCACCAACCTGGCTGGGTAAAAAGAGGCCAGTTCTGAAAGGTGGAAAAAAATACAGCTCTGTACCACCAGTAAATGAAATGTAAGAACTCTTTGTTGACTTGCAACCTTGCATCTGCCGATTAACTGATTATCAGCAGCCACCACTGAAGTCACAGTGGGTAACCCTCTCTCCTCAAATTGCCTGCTCCAAGCCCACAGCCATAAAAATCACCTCTAAATGCTGAAAAACAGCCAGGCTGCACAAGGGGAAGGGAAGATGGGCTGGTGGAAAACTTCCAGTCTCACCCATGACAGACAGCAAAACAAGCAGGGATATTTTAAGGCAAATAGAGCTCATCACAGCAACTTTTTTTTGACTGGTAGCATTCATTCATGTCTCTCCCTTTCCCTTGCTTGCAAAACCCCGGAGGGGAGTGAGGCCCAATTCCTACACATAGGAGCATGTAACCATCCCTTGTTCAGTGGCGTTTGGAGGGCTGGCTGGAATTCACCATCAGTATATTTAATTCTCTGCAGGGAGCTGGTCTTCCTGGCCCAGTCTACTCTTTGGGGTAAATATCAAGCAATATCTCTTTAGTGTATCTTCTTCACATCTGGGCTCCCCTCTAAGCAAAAATAGAAGATGGGCTGGGAGGTTCCCAAGAGAAAGTTCAAATGGCCAAATGTCAGCTCAGCAGAAAGGATGGCTAAGTCTTAACTGCCAAAAAATGATGAGAATCATAGAATCACAGAATGTTTGGAGTTGGAAGGAGCCTTAAAGATCATCTAGTTCTGATCCCCCTGCCATTGGCAGGGACACCAGAATTGCAGAGAACTGGGTGTTTATCAGCACAGACAGAAGCCAGTCTGTGTGATGGGACAGTCTTTCTCTGCTGCTTTTAAAAGCTCCTGACATCTCGAGAAAGTGCAAACATAGCTCACTAATTCCTCTCCTCTAACTGACGGGTCAGCTAAGGACATCTCCTCGATCCTATTTAAAGGTGGGAGATGGCATTGAATGCTTGCAAGTCTACGTCTGCAGCCCTTTGAGCAAGGGGTGTTTGAAGGATCCTCTGGAAAAAGCTGTGAAACCCAATCACCTTTCCCAGGTCTCCTTCTGTCAATTCCTGACAGCAGTAGCCAGAAATACAACCCAACACAGGATGGATGCCTTTCCTGTGTTCTCAGTTGTGAAACACTAAGTGACAGTGTCCTCAGCTAATTTAAAACTTTGTCCTGAATATCTGAAAAAGAGGCATTCCTTCTTATGGGGAAAAAAACCCCAAACCCAAACAACTTTAATCCAGCTTTTCTGTGGGTATTTTGGCAAACGAAAATGGGAGTTTTTGTGGAGGGGAGCATTTTAGAGTTGGCACCGGGAGTCCTCCCGGGTGTGCCTGGCTCGGGGTGGGGCTGGGCTAGGGTTGGGCTGAGATTAAGGCTAGGACTGGGGCTGGGCTGGAGCTGGGACTAAGGCAGGCTTGGAGCTGAGCTGGGACTGGGGTAAATTGGGCTGGTACTGGGCTGGTACTGGGCTGGACTGGGATTGGGCTGGGCCGGGGCTGCGGCCCCACTGGGTGGTGCTGTTATCCCTGCGCCGCCTGCGAAAGTATCCAGTTTATAAAATAAATGCAATCCAACGCCGCCTTAAACCACATGACATAACAGCAGCTTGCGAGCTCCCATTAAAATCTCAATTTGGGGAAATTGATTCTACCTCTGAGCAATTGCGATGCAATTACTCCAACAGGCAGCAATCAAGGATCACATCAAAACAACACCAAACTTTCATCTCCTGCCTCGCAATCACCACCACAACAAAAAGCACCTGTCTTGCAAATTCAGCCCGGTTTCCATAAATATATGTAATTTTTAGGAAGGGCAACGTGCATGTCCCAGAGTGGAAACTTGGACAGGGGCTGCTCAGGCTGCTGCGTCTGAACTGTCTTGTCTGGGGGCTGTTTTCTGTTCCCCCCGTCTCCTGGAAGAGGTTTTGGGCTATTTACGGGCTCAGGACATCAAGAACAAAGTCGCTCCCCCTGCCCAGCCACGCTCCCGCTGCCCATCCTCTCCCTGCGCACAGATGTGCCCATCCCTGCCATGTCCCACATCTGTCCAGCTGTCACCTCCCTCCTCCCTCCCCTCGGAGCTCGTAGACCCCCCAAGCACTTTGCAACCAGGGGAGTTCAGGGACAGCTTTGTGTCCCCGCTCCGGTCTCGACAACCACGATCAGCCCCGGGATGAGCTATCCAAGAGAAAGGGGGAAATATTGGGGAAGATGTTTACAGTCCTCATCAGTGGTCTGCAACGAATTACTCGATTGACTTAGCGCAGCAGGGAGCAGCTTTAGTGGCATCCATCAGAAGGGAGGATAAATGAATAACCGCATGCACGCCAGCTAGCGCCGAGCCGGGCAGGGAGCGCTGGGCAGGGAAAATGGGAAGAATCGAGGTTCCTCAGAAAAACGGCCGGGGTTGGGGGGAGGCAGGCGGGGACCGAGAGCCTCAACAGGTCCGGAGGAGGAAGGGCCATGCAGGGAGCCGGGGGACATGCGGCCGGGGGGACCCCCAGCCCCATGTCCCGCTTACCTTGGCGGCCGCATCAGCCTCTCCAGCCCCGCGGGGGTCGGTGCAGGCAGCGGCGGCTTTTTTATTTTTTTTTTTTTCCAGGAGGGGTAAATAAAATAGAAATAAAAAACTAGGTAAAATAAAACCCAAACGAAATAAAACAGTAAAAGCCCCCAAGGGTCGAAGTGGGGGTGGCGGAGGGTTGGAGGCCGAGGGGCACGGGCAGCCCCCCGCCCTGCGGGCAGCCCCGGCGGGGTGCAGGCGGCCTCGCTCAGCGGGACGCGGGGAGCCGCATCGCCCTCCCGGAGCATGTGAGAGGCAGCGGAGGAGATAGAGCCAGATAGGGAGGTCCCCTCCCTCCTCCCTCCTTCCCTTCTCCCTCCTCCCTCCTTCCCTCTGCACACGCTGAGCAGCGTCGTTCGCAAGGAGCGGCGGAGGGAGGGAAGGAGGCGCAGCCCCGGCCCCGCACAGGGGGGGCTCGGGGTCTCGGCTGCAACACCCCCGACCCCCAGCACCCCCTCTCCGTGTGGAGGCAGCCAGCGCTGTGAGACGTGGAGGAGGGTTTCGGGGTTTTCCCGTAGAGGTGGGGATGCTCCACCTGCAGCAGGAGGGGATGGAGGGGAAGTGGGGTTTGGGGGGCACTCCCCTGTCCAGCCCCTGGGGTATGCGTAGGTGCTGAGAGCATCTGTACATTAATGGGATATTGTGACAAAGACTGGGATTGGGGGCGGGACGAGGACCCTCAGCAGGACTGTGTGGTGGGGAAGGGATGGAGACCCCAGGCTGCCTAAGAGCCCCTCGGTGTAGTTGCCCACCCCAGCTACCCGAACAGCCAGCATTGCCGAGAGCTGGGCAGTGTGGCAGCTCACCCCCAAGTCTCCCCACCACTCCTGGGGTGAGCACCCGTGTCCCAGAGAGGCTTGTGGGGGCTGGTTTTGGCACGCACGGGTCCCCTGGCGATGGGAAAGCTCTGGGTGCCGGGCTGTGCCAACCAAAGTGTCAGACACACAATTAATTACTGCAGCCCCAGAGCCACAAACACTAAATATGCCGTCGCCGTAGTGCGTGGATAATAGCAGCCCTTTGCAAAGTGTTTCTTTCTTCCCTTTCTCCTCTGTGTGCAAGAGACAGCGACTGCAGAGAGCACACAGCAGCTCTCCACTGCTTGATTAAGTCAGCAGTGAAGACAAAATGTGCCTGTACAGCTCAGGCTTAAGGAGGGATTTGAGTGTGTGTAAGGTACAAATTAGAAAATGGATGTGATTTAATCACAACAAATCTAAACAGCCCTGCTACAGAAACCTTGCCATCAAAGAGGGCTTTTTCTTAAATGTGGACACAGTGAGTGTATAGTCCTAACAAAGGAACAAAGTGTTTGGGGATGAGTTGTTAAAGCAGGAACAGAGAGAAGACGGGGGAAAGCCTGATGTATACCAGATAAGTTATCAGTTATAGAAGGAACGACTTCCTTCCATAATAATTATTTGCAAATCAGTCCTCAGTTCTGGATGCTATGGTGTCTGGACACTACAGCAGAGACAGAGCAGCTTCTGTCAGGCTTGGGATGCTTCACAGACAGGAAACCAGGCACAGACCCTGCCTGGGAGAAGGTAAACTGCTTGTTTGGAGGAGCCCAAGTGAACGCAAGAGACAAAGAGGAGGGGGGAAGTGATGGCAAGCCCAGGCCTTCCTGCAGGTGTGCACAGTGGGTCGGGCGTGAGTCCCAGGCTGTAAAATACTGTACACTGGAGCGTTACTAATCCCAGCTCTTGGGGACTGTGCCCCCGCTGGCTGGGGGGGCATTGCCACCGCAACCACGGCAGCTTTGGCTGTGCTGGGGAAGGGCTTCCCTCAGAAGACAAAGCACAAGACAGAAGAATGCTAATGCACAGGGCGCTGAGGTGCCTTGGTAACAGCAGCAGAGCATTGCGGCGGCAGCAAATGGTGCTGAGCCCGGTTCCTGTTGGGAACCAGGAGCCCCGAAGAGGGGAGGCTCCAGCAAGGCACAGCTGCATTTGTGGGAACTCTCAGAAGTCTCCGCTGGCCACTTCCCCCAGCTCTTATCAGCGCGCCCGTTAATCTTTGGCATCACAACAGGAGTTGGCACCTCCAGTTCCAGGTGCAGGGTGCGTGTCTTTGACCTTGCCATTTCCTCCATAAACACCCTGCGAGGTGCAGGAGCAGCAACGGCCCTTCAGGAGCACCTTCTGTGTGAGCCTTGCCCCTGTGGTGGCAGCAACACCCGGCTAGCAGGGCATTGCTGGGATAACTGTGGGTCCTGGGGCAAGAGAAAGGCTCCGTGGAGGGTGGACTTGTCCTCGCAGGGAGACTCCAAGAGTACTGGTGTAAATTTGGTCCCCATGTGTAAAGTATAGCCAGGTGAAAATTAAATCCAGCATATTCAGATTTTCCTTTTCTTTGCTTGTCTGGTGAATCCCCAGTTTAGTGCCTGTGACCAGGTTCTTAGTCCTGGAGATGAATTTGCCCCTCTGCCTGTGCAGGGACTTTCCTGACCACAAACCAAACAAAGCAAATAGTGGCAGCAGAGTTTGTCCTTCCAGAAAGACAACACAGGTGAACAGGCAGTTAAAGGAGGAGCTTGGCCGTGGGAGAAGAGGAACAGTAGTGCAAGACCCGTTATCAGGAGGCAGGTGGCTGTCCTGGGAAGCAGGAGGGCTCAGGTGACCTGGGGAATATTGATGGGTTGGGACATGCCATAGAATTATAGAATGGTTTGGGCTGAAAGGAACCTTAAAGATCATCCAGTTCTGTCCCCCCTGCCATGGGGTATATGGCAGAGATCACAGCTCACTGACACTGATGGAAATCATCTTTAAGAGTTTGTGGGTATCACCAGGCTGAGATGCAGGTGCAACCGAGGGTGTGAGACAGATGAGCTTTTCATCTGCCATTTCCATCCATGCATGAGGGTTGCCTAAACCTGTTATTTTGAAGGCATTTTCCATACTGCAGCTATCTTCCTTGACCTCTAAAAGATCTGGCTGATGCTGATCTCAAGATGAAAGATTGCCACCTCACGGGCTGTGAACACCCGTCTGTGAGATTAGGCCCTGAATTATTAATACAATCAATGACTACCTCTTTTCATCCTGGAAGAGGCACAAAGGAAAGCTACGGGGGCCCTGAAAGGGAGGGAGGATTCTCGAGCAAGGGGGAAGAAGTCACCAGTGGAAACTGGTTTTCTTTGGGTGGAAACGCCTCCTGTGTCTGTTTTATTTTGGAGGCAGGAACAATGGCACCATTCAGGAGGTGACAACCCAGCTGTGTTGGCAGGGCTGATGGTGGCACTGGGAAACCTCCCATGGGGACTGTGTGTCCAAGGAAGAGCATCCTTCCTTCAGCCCCTTTCCTGCATTCAGTGCATCATGGGCTGCACTAAAATGGGGTCCCAAAGCACCTGAACTGCAGAGCTAAAGCCTGTGGAGCCACCGAGGAGAGGAGGAGCTGGGGAGCAGGGGGATGCGTTCATCCTTCCAGTGCCACAAAGCTGCCAACACCTACACACACAGTGAGACCTGACCCCAGGCAGGTGACAGAGCCTGTGTTCTGTGGGGTGCACTGGGGGGTTTCTGCACCATGGGAAGGATGTGGATGTCACCAGACTGGAGTGAGTCAGGGAACCAGGGAGGGATGGACTGCAAGGCCATGCTGCCTGGAGCACAGTAGCCTTTCTTTTCCCCTCTTCCCTGTGGAAACTTCAGTGTGGAGCTGTTGGGACCTTGTACTGCTGGGTCTCTGTCCTGATCTTTACACTTTTCTTGGCTTGAGCCTGACCTACCTATTTGGGACATTTTGGTGATATTGGTTCCTTTCTCCTTTCCCTGTGCATTTGGGAGGAATGTACCATGGCCCCATCCTCATCAAGGACCAGAAAAATCTCCCCAGTTCTGAGCCCCACATGAAAATGAAGCTAGTTGGAAACCAAAAATAAAATACTATCTTCGCTCCATTTTTCAAGAGGTTAAAAAAAACTTATTGTGCTAGTGAAGCTATTTTTTCTGGGTAGATAATGCAAAGCATAGCTTCACTGCTGGCCAAAATGTCTGAGAAACATTTTTTCCCCCTCCTTTTCATTAAAGTTCATATTAACATTGCAAATAAGATAAGAAAAGAAGTGTTCAGTTACAATTATGTAGCGCTTTGTGATCACAAACAGATTCTGTAATCCCTACTCAGGGGGTTTCAGAGCTGAATTTAGCTTATTTCAGGGAACAAAGTTGAGCTCAGCCAAGACTGCTCTCCTACTTGGTATGATCCTCATCTGTGCTCTGGTCACACGAGGGACCCGTGGCAAGCCTGGCTGCACAGCCAAGCAACATCTCACAGATGCATCAGCTGCCCTGGCTGGGGACCAAACCTCCTTTTTGCCTATGCAGCTATTTATTAATATTCTTCTATCTATTAGTTTTAAACTGATGCTTGCTTCAAGCATCAAAACCTGATACTGGTTCAGCTGCAGCTGCTGAAGGGCTCTTTCCCAGAGATGTGAAGCTCTTCACTGTGGCTGAAAGTGAGCTCTGACCTGGGCAGTGTTGTCCTCTCCTAAGTGGGGCCATGGCCCATGGGCAAAGGCAGGATCCTGAGCAAGTGGAAATATTCCTCCTCCCTCACCTGTTCTTCTAAACCATCTGACCTCAAGGTATTTGCAGGAGGCATGGGAGTAGTCCCTTGGGTTCAGCGTGGCCATCCTGTGTTTAAATTTAGGCATGAGTTGAAATACCTGACTGAGAGCCTTGGAGTGACATTTACAGTACAACAACCCCCTGTCGCTTAATGGACTTAATAGAGCAACACAATCCACAGTGAATGTGAGAGTCAGTGCCAGGCTGTGCATGGATAAAGCTACAGTGAGACAGATATGGACAGGAGTCAAGTGCATCTGGACTTGTGCAGAGCAGCCCCAGCTGCTCACGGCTTCTGCTGTCATTCCTTGGCTTTACGTCACAAGATGGAAAGAGCAAAGGATGGAAGGTCAGTGGCAAGGGGATGCCCTCTCCACAAAAATAGTCCTTTGCTGTGCTACAGAGCTCTACCTCCATTGCCAGGCAGCTGTTAGAGAAACATTTTTACATCATTATGTCTCCTAGAGCGATCCACAAAGAGTAGCTTAGGGAGGCATTAGGGTTTTATGTGAGTTTAGGTTGCAGTTTGCAAAAGTGCTTTGTTCCTAAAATGCTGATTAGATTTGCTGCAGACGCTGGTACATTAGGGGTAAGCCTGGCTAGAAGGTGAGTAAAAAGTCACCTGCCAAGCAATTTGGAGAGCTTAGACCTCCCCAGATAATTCAGTCCCATCAGGTTACTCATGCAGGACACCACCAGAAGAGTCTTCAGTTCAGAAGGCTGTATCTGAAGAGGGAGTTGTGACGTAAAATTAAATTCAATTGGAAGGTTCAGCTAAGGATTTTGGGGTTGTTCTGGAGACATGGTGTTAACTTCAACATCAGTCACTAGAAATAAACAGTAATGAAGGTCTGAGCTCCAAAAAACAAAGGAGCAACGTGGAGGGCCTCAACACCAGCAAAATATCATGAAGACCCTGAAGAAGCATTAAATAATTAATACTGATGTATGAAGGCACCTTAGACCCTTCTCCCTGTTTCAGGCTGTGCATTTCCCACCCCAGCGGGGGGATTAGCCAAGCATCCCAAACCCCTCAGCCCGTGTGGAGCCCCACCGTGCAGGGCTGATGTCCCCACACTCTGCAGGGCTGGTGATGTCCCCACACTGTGCAGGGCTGATGATGTCCCCACACTGTGCAGGGCTGATGTCCCCACACTCTGCAGGGCTGATGATGTCCCCACACTGTGCAGGGCTGATGTCCCCACACTCTGCAGGGCTGATGATGTCCCCACACTGTGCAGGGCTGATGTCCCCNTGCCCCCCCGCGGTGCAGGGCTGATGCCCCCACACAGTGCAGGGCTGATGTCCCCACACAGTGCAGGGCCGATGTCCCCATACAGTGCAGGGGACATCACCAGCCCTGCAGGTGATGATGTCCCCGCTCCGTGCAGGGCTGACGATGTCCCCGCTCTGTGCAGGGCTGACGATGTCCCCCCTGCCCGGGACCAGCCACCCTCCCTCGCTGCCGCTGCCGGTGACTCGCTCTCACTCCGTGCTCCGCTCCAGCGCCTCCTCACCGGGGGAATACAAATTGGGCAGCACTGAAGCATATGGAGGGGAAGAATGCTCAGCTGTGAATTTCGGGGATGGGTATTATACAAACCCAGCCACCAGCACTCACCTTTTCAAAGGCTTCAAATCCGCTACAAATTGCTTCTGAATGACAATGGGAATTTCTCGCCCTTCACAAAGCCCCCCGTATTAGCATCTTTATTGGAATAAACTAGCTAATTTCTGCAGTGGAAGGGCTGGTCTGGAGAATCCGTAATTCTAATTAGATGGATATTCATCAGCACCCCGATGCTTGCGGGGTGTCTAGTCCAGCGAGGGGCTGCCAGCTGCCCAAGTGCAGATCAGACAAAGGGAAGGGGAGCGTTCAGTCCCTGGGGCCAGCAGCAAAGCAGGACATTGCAGGGACCGAGGGGTCCTTGTAATCCTCAATTTGTTCTTTGTGCCATTTGTTAATTCCCAGGCACAGCGTGGGGAGCCTGTACTTGCAGGAATAATGATAAATCTGTGCTCTTCACTATCCATCAGGTCCCTGTATGGCAAATAAACCTCCAGCTAAGCCAGGCTGGCTGACTGTGGCCAGCCTTAAGGAGTAGAAGGAGATTCAGTTTGTCTGTCTGTCCATCCTGAACAACTGCACAGCAGCTTGTCATTAAAATCAGCATTTATTGGAGGATGATTGTGGAGCTTCTCCAAAACAAGGGCTGATGCCTTGCAGTTGTCAGTGGTGAACAGATGAAATTTCTTCTTTGTCACTACGAACAGATTCCACAAAGAGAGAGGAAAAAGAGAAGAGATAAACAAAAATCTGTAAATATAAATACCCCAAATCTAAACCTCAATGATTTTGCAGGGAAGCAGAGCTTATTTCTCACTATAGGTTGAAAATGTGAAGACTTGGGAGGGCTTTTCCTGGACCGTGCTCCATGGAGCATTAATTAATTGGGCAGCACTGGCCTGGCTCATAGCCAGGGTGGCTCAGAACTGTCCCAGGACTGTCCCCACAAACAATCCTGATCTATAACCTGGGTACCAGCCATGCTGTAGTAACTGCAGTGTCATCAAGAGGGAGAATGAGTGATGTGCCTTCTTGCCTGTAGCAGGTATCTTTAATCTCTGATCTGTTTGGCCAGAAGTGGCTCAGATCAGTTGCGTTCAGTGCCTCTCAGTGTCAGCAGGGCAATATTTTCCCTTTGTTTTTATTTTAAACTCTTGGATTTAACCCATGGGCATGGCTGTTCAGGAGCATTGAAGTCTCCACGGTGTCATTTGTGGGGGACAGATCCTTCAGATTTTATTCTCTTACAAGGTCAGGCTTGGTGGAGGAATGCTGAAAATGTCTCATCTCTGTGCTGAATAAACACAGCCCGAGGGCAAAGCAGGGCTAGTTTTGACACTGTCTGTCTAATTGTCAGAACAGTGAAGCCCCCCAGATGTGCAGCATCAGAGGCAAAGCTGGTGGCTCCAGAATCCCTGTAACTGCTGTGCCTCTCCCAGTGTGCTGTGGACCAGGCAAAGCAGCAATCCCACACCAGGCTGCTGTCTCCATGCCTCCCCCATGGAAAAATCTGTGCCTGTGGTGTATCCTGAGAGCAGCTTACTGCCCTTCGCGCAGAGCACCAACCACCCAGCGTGCAAATCCATTCCTTTCTCTGCCTCCCACCTCTCCGAGGGTTAATGGAAACAGGAGATGGGCTGCCGAAATGCCAGTAAACAAGGCTCAGCTGCTGAGGGGGAGAAGGTCAAAGGACAAAAATGAGAACAAGTCTGTGCGCAGCCCCACGGCTGCTGCTGCCACCTGCCCTGGCCCCAGGATGGAAATTGCTGCTTGACTCTCCCTTCCTCCTGTTGAAGGTGTCACCCTTCATCCGGGCTCTGTTTGTATTTCAGGGGATTTGCCAGAGGCTTTCTTCTCCTCCAGACCGATAGCTGAGCGTCCCATGGATGCAAATTGTCTTGTTCTGGGTTTTTCTGACATGGAGGTACAAGGGTTCTTGCTGAGGAGGGGATTTGATCCAAAACATGCAGAGCAGTGTGTGTTTGCTTCCCATCACCCAAAAAGTGCCAGGCCACCCTCCTGCCTGATGCAATACCTTACACAGGCAGATTGCAGAGCCCGAACCATGGTGCTGCCCGATCACCTGTGATCATGGGTGAGCCTTGCTGCAGGCTTATTTATGCTAGAAAAAAATATATTTGAAAATATTTTCACCAGCCACTGACAGGCAGGCACTAGTGGGGTGGGATGTGGGAGCCTTGATATAGGCTTTCCTATCCCTTGCCAGTGCTCCTATCCCAAGTATCAGCCATCTTTCAGCAGTGCTCTGGTGATGGGATTAATGTGCATTAGGAGGTTTTGTTCTCATCTCTCCCTGGGAGGATCAGATCCAGTGAAATATCTCATTTTGCTGGTTGCTTTTTGAAAAATGTGTGGTATGTGTTAATGTTAGAAAGGCAAGGTCAAAGGAACAGGACCACAGGACACAGGGCTGGAAAAACCCCTTTAGGGCAGGGATTTTGGTCCATGTTATTGTAGACCTGTTTGCACTGTTTTAGAAGCAGTGCAGTTGTTTACCCCCAGCACATGTGCTGCAAGGCTGTTCCTGGATCCCAACTGTTTTCTGTGAAGAAATGTGGAAGAAAAGCTGTGGATCTTGTGTCACTTGTCCTTCAACAAGAGAGCAAGCCCTGTGCCAACTCAGCACAAGCTCCATCTGCTGCACCCTCAGGCTTTATCCTGCCTTGGGAGGTTTCTGCTCTACCCAAGGAATACAAGTCATTGCTGATATTTATCCCAAAATTTTTCATTGGCCATTTTGGCTGGAGGAATGTGAATTTGAGTATGAGCAGTTTCAGCAGAAATCAGTCCTGGGAGGAAACTTACTTCAATTTGTATGGAACACTGATCATGGTTGAGGAAGGATGTTGAGAGTAACAAATCCGGCTGAAAGAAGCATCCATGTGAGCAAGTTTAAACACCAAAGACCATTTAGGCAGCATTCACATGTTGCTGCTGGCTTCAGGTACAGCTGTTAACTGAGCCCTTTGATGGACAAAGTGTCAGTGACATCCCCACCACATACCTGCTGCATGCTTGATCTGTGACCCATTTCTCTTGTGGGGCCAATGCCCCCAGCTTGACCTGCTCGAGTCAGAGTCATCTCAGCCTGAAACTGTTCCTCATGTGGAAGGAGAAGTGATTTTAGGTCAGCAGCTTGGATATGATTTATACAGTCTAGTATACTAGAAGTATGGAAGAATGCATCTATATTTCTAGGCACTTCTAGTTTGGTGGGTTTGGTACCAAGAGCTCTGGAGAATTCCCTTATAATGATGCCTCACATATTGGCTTTTCCCTCCTGAAATTCATCCTCCTTCCTGGATCACACTAATGGATAGGTGTTCAAAGAGGGTTCCACCTTCCTTCAAGCAGTTGTGACACTCAGCAACAACCAGAGGTGACCACTGAGTGCACCTGGGCCACACTGGAATGAGTCCCACACTGAATGGTGCAAGTGAGAGGGTTATGAACCCTTTCAGGAAACAGATTTACAAAGGCAGGAGTGTTTTCCCAACATTGGAGTGAAATTAGTGGTAGCAGTGGCAAAAACATTGTTTTTGTGGTGAAGAAAACATTGTGTGGCCAATGCCAATACAGCGTGACTGGCTTCCTCGAAGAGTCTTGCAGCAATTTGTTTCCCTTTGGCTGTTGGCACCCTTCTCCATTCTGTTCCCAAGGGATTTTAGCTGAGCTAGTGTGTTTTCAAAAGCCAGGTCTCCAAACCCAATGTAGTTGTTGAATCAGAGGTACATTTGCCAGAAATGCCTGGACTCAAACCTGACTGTGAGCTCTGTCCAAGCCATCCCGTACCAGAGCTGTTGGCCCATCAAAGTCAGCAGCCACGGATGGAGTGGCTGAGGTGCTGTGGTGGTATTGGCTGATATTTTGGCTGCCAGGCTGGGGTGGGAAGGCACAGGTTATGTTTTAAGTGGGATAAGTCTTCTCACCCCAAGGCATGAGTGTTGCTGGCTCCAGCTCCCTCATGCTGAAAGTTTAAAAGTTTGAGTGCGCATAGAATATTAGAATCTCCTGAGTTGGAAGGGACCCACAAGGATCATTAAATCCAGCTCCTGGGACACAGGATACTTGACAGGCACCCCTAGGACATGACTATTGAGACTCTTCTGTGACATTTCTTATAAAAGGGACCTACTTTGTGTGTCTTTCATGTTCTTCATCCCCACAGAACCCCAGCTACACTGTGGGACCAAAATTACCTGGAGTGAACAGTTCTTGAGGGGATGTGACTGGATCTGGAACACCTCAGCAAACCACACAGCACTTTAGGGGATGAAAAGGAGCTGGTGTTCTTGTGGGGGTGGAGTGCAGTCCCCCAAAACCCTCCAAAGGCAGATGGGGCACTAAAGGGCATTCATCAGGATGCTGTGATTAGCAGCCATGACTCTGCTCGTGGGAGATTTCCATTTACAAAGTTAATAATGCACTGGTAGGAGGCAGAAGGGAACCAAAGGCTGACTTTTTCAACTGTTATTTATCAAAGTCACACTGCATTTATGTTGGATTTTCCTGCTGTTGTGTTTTAATTTCATTACCGTTGTCTTTGTTAGGATAGAATCACAGAATGATTTGGGTTGGAAGGGACCTTAAGGACCATCCAGTTCCAACCCCACCACCATGGGCAGGGCCACCTTCCACTAGATCATGTTGCTCAGGATTTAGCTGGGATGAGCATGGATGAGCATGGAGAGAATTCCTCATGCAGAACATGCATTATTTTACCTTCCCCCAATCAGGCAGTTCATGCATTGCTTGTTCATAGTAGCATATTTCTGGAAGACAAGTAAGTTCCTTCCCTTTGAAAGGACTTGGGCAAAGAAGACCATCATTTCCAGGCAGAAATTTCTCTGAGGAGGATATTTTTGTGCCTGGCTAAGGAGACACATAAAAAGGTCATAGAAAATTAAAATCACATGCTCAGAACATTTTGGGGCAGGTGTTTTTCCTAAGCCAGAATTCAGTCTTTGGAGGGTGCATCCTGGGATTTAAGTTCCTCCTAACATTTCACCTGTTGCAGCAGTACTACTGGAGGGCTAATGATTTCATACCCCCGGCAGCCTGGTTTCTCTGGAGCCAGCTCAACAAGAGTGCTTGAAAACCCTACAGTTTCTGCAGCGTGCAGGACGCCTCTGACGAGCACTCCGGTCTGGCTGCTCATCGCTGCATTTCACTTGGCATGTAGGCTACGGATGAGGAATGCACAGAATTTCCTTTTCCACCCCGTCAGATCCTCTGTCTCGAGCCTGGCCCAGCCCCAAGAGCACAACGGATGCAGCTGGAGAAGGGCAGGTCCAATCTTGCTGCTAAGCCCCAGTGACACTTAACCTCCTCTGCTGCGCCATCCGCCCGCAGCTGGAGGTGGATGCGAGTGAGGGGCCGAGCATCAGCTGCTGCCTGTTGAAATAGCTCGTTTGTGAAGGAAGAGGAGTTTATTTCCCAGGCTGGAGGAGGTGACAGAGCCTAGGGTTCCTGTGGGAGAAGGAGGAGGTGGCCTTGAATCTGAATGAAGGTGTTTTCCTGATTTTGCATCTTGGTTTCTCTGTTGGTGTTGGGCTGTGTGAGCAGGTAATGGGACCGCAGGCTCTGCCTGCTGGGGGTTGTCCCAGTGGGAAAACTGACCACAACTAATTGTAATTCCTTAGTGTCAGCAGCAGTTGGGAATCAATAGGGAGCTTTGAGCTATCAAATAATGAGAGCAGTTAATCCCTTGTGTGGCTCCAGGAAAGGTGTTTGGGAGGAGCGTTCGCTCTTTGGGGCAAACACTGCTCCGTGCCACTGATGCTCTGTGAGACAGAGAGGCTTTCCCACAGGTCTCTTGGCTTGGCCTTTGTTGCAATGGGGGCTGTAAACACGGGATCAAATTCTGTCTTATCTCATCCTTAAAAATTATTTTTCTTGGCCTGGGATGGAACATTAACTGGCTTCTTTCCTAAAGCAGCTGTACAGCAAAGATGGGATTGAATGAACCTCTTTCCCTTGAGCTTAGGAACAGCTCAAGATGGGTAGAAAGCTGCTATTGCATCACTGGTACAGAAATAACTATAATTCACACCATGTACAGAGATACCAGAGTCTGATTACTACCAGTGTTGGCTGTACTGGTCACAACTCTCTTTATTGCATCAGAAAAGCAAGTTATATCCCAAGGATGTTGCTGAGGAGTAAAAAAGGGGTTTTAGTTTTGTTTGGTTTTTTCTTTTCTTTCTTTTTCTTTTTTCCAGTGGAATTATCCCAGCAAACAGTGTATAAATTGCTGGAAGAAAGTCAGACTTCAAAAGACATTAGAAAGCATTCCTCTTCCTCCCCAGACTATAGATTTCCTTTATTGGAAGAACAGTGCCTTGAAAATAGCCTGTAATAAAATTTACTGTTTAATTAGGCTTCATTTAATTTATGTATTTAATTTTGCTGGAATGGTTAAAGACTACTTATATTGAGGGAATTTCCTTTTTGTTTTTCCTGTGTATTTCCTTATCTTAGAATTTTTTGGACTGTCACATGTTCTCTTCTGGTTTTGCTAGGAGGTCTTCCTTAAATGTGTAGAGGCAAGTTTGCCTAATAATATTTATTAACTTAATCAAAATATTAACAAAGACCTCTTTTAAACAAAGTGCTGGCTAGGCACTGGAATGAAATAACTGTTAACAAAACCTAGGAGTTTAAACTAGAAAGGAACTTTCTGCATTCAGCTTTGTGTTCCTAATGGTGTCGTTATTTTGCTATTTAGTAACCATGTAGAGCTCAACTCTCACTTGAATTTTTCACGTCAAAAATTACAGAGAAATGAAAGGTAATTTCTACAGAGAAGTTTTTCAGGCTTGTCTCGCCAGCAAAAACAAATCTAAACTTAATCCTACATATTGATGTCTCTGGCCTCTTGGCCAATTGGGTTGGATTTAGCTTAACCCAAAGCAATCATCAGGTCATGGTGACTCTGGAAACTTTTTTTTTTTTTTTTTAACTGAACTGCTTTGTTCTTGTCTCTTCCCTCCAGTTGCTATAAAGCAAAAGGCTTCAGCTGTCTTTCCTCCAGAGATTTTGGCGGCAGCAGCAGAACAAGTACTGTGCTAATGAAATCCTGTCTTGGTTTAATCTAAGCAAGGATTTGGGATAAACTGTTTGTTCAGTGAACCCCCAGCACAGAAGTGCCCTGGGGATGGCTCAGGCTGTGGGACAGACCTGTGGAGAGCCAGCCTGGGGGCTGGACCTGAGGAGTGCTTTGCAGTGCCGGTGTTATCCCCAGCTCCTGGTGCTCTGCTGGCTGTCCCAGGGATGGAGTGGAGGGGGAGAGGTAAGTCTGGTCTCCTCTGGGAATTGCTTTGTAAGGTGATCAGCCACCAAAGCAGTGCCTTGTCACCCTCCTCACTGTGCTGGGGCTGCTGAGCACTGATGGTGAGGAGCAGGAATGCTCCCATCCTGCTGTTTGTCAGAGCATCCCAGGGCCCTGAGCCACGGGTGCAGCTGTGCACGATGCACCATACTCTCTGCAGCAGGCAGGTAAGGGCACAGCCCCACCTGACCAGTGCGTGGTGTGGAAAATTCCCTCCCAGCCTCTGAACCACGTTGCAATGATGCAGGATGTAGAAAATGGACAGCATTTGAAGTGTTTCCTTATAGGATAATCAGAGGAAGTCATTGTATTAAATATCCATTTGTGTCATTAGCCTTTTATTTGGTGCTTTGTCCAGACATCCTGTTTGCTTCCCCTTTGAAGTAATGAATATATTTCCCGTGTGCCGGGTCCGATCCAAAGCTCCGCTGTAACAGTGAAGGGAGCTGAGACCTGTCTTGCACTCAGTGGGGAAGGACACCTCCAGACTCGCCTCATGTGAGGAGTTTTAGATAAATACAGAGCAGTGTTTATTGGTTGTCCTTAAACCACCCTCCTGCCCTGCCCAGAGGTCACAGTTACCTGCTCCCTGCGCTACAGGGAAGGAGTTTCTGGCATTTGGGACCCCATGCTGTTGTGGTGGGACATTGCAGCAACATCACTGTGTTATCCTGACTGGCCCAGAGGTCTGCTCCAGCTCCCTGGGTGCACAGAGCAAATGCTGAACCATAATTCTGTACATTAGGAGGTATCAGGTGCAAAGAGTTTTGACCTCTCAGTCTGTAAATTTGAAAAGCCACAAAACTGCTCTACATCCCTCTCCCTGTCTCCTTCCAGTTCTTGCTGGAAGCTCCCACCACATTCCAGGCAGGCAGGATCAGTGTCCAGCTACTTGTCTGCAGTAATTGCTTCATACCTGCTACCTTAGCCATCCTCAGGGCTTGAGCCTGGGATCTCCTCAGCAGGCAGCAAAAGCCACTGTTTGTAAATTCGTGTCTGGGAAAAGAGATGGAGGTTTTGTATGTGAGGGCAGGGGCATGACATGTGCTAATGAGTCGAGTGTAGCCACATCCAAGGTGCACCTTGAGTACCATGAGGAATGTTGTGCCAGCACGTGGGATCCTGCCAAAAAAACAGCTGGAGGAGCTGCAGAACCCCTCTGAAAGCCTGAGCGAAGTGGGGAGGGCAAGAGGGAGGGAAACCAACTCTTTGTGTCTATCAAAACAAGTGCAAGCCTCTTTTGTGCCAGGTTGGGAAGGGTTAACCAGGGGAGCACAGCCCCTGAGGACCCGGGCTGTTGTTCTATGCAGATGGGCTTGTTCTTGTTTCTTCTATTGATCGCAATCACTCAGAGCTGTGCCTGTAACAAACTGCCTTAAATTATTGCAATCATAATAAGCACACCTTGGTAAATAATGCATGAGATGTCCATAAGCCTATATTCATTAGGAGGAAGGTGCATATGGACCTTGGAAATCATCAGGGCTTGAGAGGGGGCTTGGCTGGTTGCACTGAGATGTAGTAGCTGCTAAGGATGAGCCCCGAAGTGAGCTGGATTTCGGGAAGGCTTCCCAGCCCCTCAAGATGTTGGAAACATAGACAGGCTCCTTTTCACGTTCATGAATTTTGCACGAGATGTTTAAAACGCCTCCAAGGTTCACAGCATAATACAGGTTGGGTGGAAGCGGGCTCGTGGCAAGTCTCCAAATAGCATAATAGCAAGGCATCGCAATTAATAGTGTTTAATATATCTTAGTGACAGCAAAACACACAGTGGGTAACAAGTTTTGCTGTGAAAGCCTCACAGCCAAGTTAATGGTCTGGATATTAGAAGCCTTTGTTTTAAAATGCAAATTAAAAATGCTTAGTTTTCCATTTGTCTTGAGGAGTGGTGTTAGAGCATGGAGCTTCTTTAGGGCAATTTTGCTTGGGCTGGGTCTTGGTGTAATGCTTTGACCACAGAGCAGGGCACTGGTGCTATAGCCTTCCTTAGAAGGTTCACAGGGCAATTTGCAGGAAAAATTGTTTGTGCAGTAATTTCCACCTCCTTTTCATTCTAGGGAGATGACTTTTTTGTTTGTGTTAAGTGGCAATGATAAGTTTGGCTTTTGTATGGTTAGAGGAGACTGAGGAGGAGGCAGAAACATTCCTGGTTGTATCAGACAGCTGCGGATGGTGATGGGTCATTTCACTCCATTATGGTTTCTGGCAAGTGAGTATTAAAGGGGGTGTGAGGGCATCGTGTCTCAGCGATGACTTCATTTGGCTGTCTAAACAAACAGCCGTTCCTCACCAGGTGCAGAAGGTCTTGTATTTGTTTTTTTCCTCCATGAAGGGAAAAGAAATACCTAAAGTTGAAACAGCACCAGTGGGTTGTGTCCGCTGGACAGCCGTGGTGGTCCCTGCTTCCTGCAGAGCAGCGGTGATGTGAGTGGGGAAAGCCCCCGCAGGGTGCCTGCAGGGACAGATGGGTGGCTTCAAAAGCCCAGAGCCCCAAATTCAGGCCTTGTGCTCACACTGGTTGGCTCTAGGCTGTCTGTATCCAGCATGCAACTCTGCTGGGAGCAGCCACAGTGGGTTCTGTAAGGCCTGAGCTTGCACAGGACGTGAAGGGCAGTGGTCACGGAGCCCCTGGAGGTTTGTGCTGGAGGAGGGATGAGCCTCTGGTGTGCTTGATCTGCCTGAGATTGACTGGCTGCTCCTGGAACACGAGTGTGGGGACTGATCTTGTGCATGATCAAGGAGTCTGGCCTTGAGAATGGGTGAACCTCTCTGGGAACTCAATTTGCAGCCCACTTCCAGCTGTCCTCCTGCCCCATCCTTCCCTGGTACTTGCACAGAGAATCACAGCATGGTTTCCATTGGAAAGGACCTTAAAATTCACCTGTTTCCAGTGTCCTGCCATGGGCAGGGACCCCTCCCACTAGACCATGTTGCTTAATGCCCCATCCAACCTGGTCTCGAAAGCATCTGGATGTCTACCTCACCATGAATCAACCCTCAGCAATACCACTATTAAGTCAGGAAGCAGGAAATTTAGAAATGCTGAGAAATCTACTGTCTCTGTAAAATGTCCCCTCTGAGAGTGCCAGGAGATCAGCTGGCTTGGAAGAACACCTCAGCTTCACTTCTTCCTGAACCAAAGCAGAGCACTTTATAGATGCAAATAATTTAAACTTATGTCAGACCCCTAAGTAGGCCATCTCTGATAAAATTTAAACCCCATCTCTCCTGTTGGCTGCCACTTCTTAAACTTTCATTAAACTGCTCTGCCATCGTCTCTAAAGCTGTATTTTCGTCCTTGATGCTGTTTCCAGAAGGCTGTTGCAAAAATTCACAGCTGGTGGCTATGGTTAAATACAAGTAAGAATAGCAAAAATTTTCCTCTCTAAAAGTACATTTCTGAGTGCCAAGCTTAGCCTTATCTCCAGGAACAGTCTGAGGAGCTTGAGATGATTTTTGAGTTCAGGTTGCTTTTTGGTTTTTTTTTCAGAATCAATTCTTTTTGCTTCTTCCTAGTGTAATTAAAGAAATAAATCCCCAACAGCTCAGCCCACATAAAGCAGAGTTCCCCACATAAAAGTGATGATCCTAGCTTGTTTGTAGTTAAACTATATTTTTTTTTTCCTATATTTTTAGCTGCTTATTTGTCACAGAGAGTTTCAGAATGACAAAGAGAGAAAAGGTCAGTCAATTTTCAGCTGGTCCAGTTGGACTGCAGAAGAAAGATCAGCAAACGCAAGGAAAATAAATGGGGAAATATTTCCCAGCCTGCCTTCACCTTCCCAGCCTCGGGTGCTGCTGGCCTTTGCACTGGCAATTTGTAGCCATGAAACTGCCAGTGTGGCCGGGTTGCCCGGGAAGCGGAGCCCCGGCACGGACAGCCCATGCAGGGATGTGGGATGCTGGGGCCGAGCGTGGTGTGCAGCACCTCTGCTGCCTGGGCTGCTGGGGACGGAGGGGCGCATCAGAGTCTCTTTCTTTGGTAACCGGAGCCAGGGTTTGAGCCAGAGGTGAAAGGCTAACACTCTGGCTTCCCTCCCTGCCACTGAGCCCTCCTTTTGCTTTGTTAAGGCGATGCTCTAACTTTGGGAAACCCCTCCCGCAACCCACAGCCGATGGCTGAAGGGAGAGCGCCCTGCTCGGTGCGCAGGGATAAGGAGCAGCCAGTGCTTTGCTCTGTGATGGTCAGCAAACAGGCTGCAAAGAAATCTCAGCACGGCCCTGGACAAAAGGAGAGGATAATCAAGTGGAAAGCTTGCTGGGTTCAGTCATGAGCTGGCTGCCCTCACCCCTAACCATTCTCACCCACCCCCTCCCAACCAAAGTCTGTCTTGCAAGTAGTTTTCTCTAAGGTCTCAGCATGCAGAGGTGTTAGGCTCATAAAGGGTTTCTTATTCACACAGAGTCCTGTGGATACCATGGAAGCTTGCTTCTGGGTGATTGCTTCTGGGTGAGGCCACAATGCTGGAAGTGGAAGGGGCTGGGATGTTCTTAAGGCTGGGAAATCCAGGCTGCAAAGAAGAGAGGGGTGGTTAAAGCCCATAAATAGTTCTCAACTAATGAAATTGCTGGGTGGGGAAAAGGCGAAAATAGCTCTTTTTAAAAGCAGATGAGGCAAACATGCCTCCCAACATATTTTCTGCTCATAAAACTCAGCCTGGGTTTCTAGGTAACTGCGGGAGATACCCCAGGGAGAAGTCTCTAAGGGTTTCCCACAGTTGCCAGCTTTGAATAACCAAACGCTGGCCATCAAGTTAGTTTGGTACAGAGCCTGGCTCACCCCATCCCACCTCTCCTGAGACTCACTCATACATGGAGCAAACCTGAAAGCCTGGGGGTCCCTCAGCCACTGTTGGGATCCAACATTCACCAAGTGCAAGAGTAAGAGAGGTCATTTTTATATGACCCAATCTGACTTCCTCTGCTGAAATTACAGATTTGTTCTCTGTCTGAGCATTGTCCTGGCTGCTGGGACTGCTCACCCTCTCACAGAGCCATGTCCCTTGGATGGTTCATTCACCTGCTGGATCAGGATTCAAAATCTGATGGATGTTGAAAAGATTCTGGTCCCACTCTGGATCTTACTGTTTCTCTGTTTATGTTGTTTGACTTCTAAATTACTTTATTTCATTTTCCTTCTAAATTGCTGTATTTCTAAGCAGCTGTTACTTTCTGGAGCTCAAATTCTGTGCTGGTCTCAGGCTCCTCTTCAGTTTTGCCTATAGTCTTGCTGTGCTTTGTAATGGGGCAGTGAGGCAACCCAGTTATCAAAGTCATGGAGAGGTTCAGATGTTGGGATGGATATTTTTTCCTTGCTGGCCATGCTTTACTTGCAGGACCAGGCTGCAAACAGTAGGGGATAAGCAAGGAAAAGAGTTCCTTCCTTCCAGTGTGATAAATGGATCTGAGAGTGACCAGTGCTGTTATTAGTATTATTTTGAATGTTTCTCCCTGACTCTTTGAGATATTTAGGTTTACTCCTGTTAGTGGAAATAAGCTGTCAGATCTGAGCTGAGGCCTGATGTGAGCTGAGGCATTAAAAACAAATCAAACTGGATGAACATTTGACTTACACGGGGCTTTTTACCTACTGGTTCCTCATCTTTACTGGGATTCAGACAAGTTAATTCAGTGTGTGAATGATTATCTGGTACAATGCTGCAGTGCAAAGCAGTTTAGGGCTCTTGAATGTCATAAACTGAATCCTGAATCCAGGGAAGCCTTGAATGGCAAAGAGGGGGCCAGGTGGGTTAAGTGCACTAGTGCTGCTTTGTGCACAGGGACAATTTAAATCTGGGTAACAGATTTTCTATGTTAAAAATCAACTATAGAGAACGTAAAGAGTCAGCTGATCACCACTTTAATATAAGAGGGTCTGCGGCTGCAGAAGACTCAGATACTTTTCCTGTGAGCAGGCAGGGATGCTGGCAGGGACAAACAAAGACCCTTTACCCTTGTGCTTGAATTTAGTCTTACTCATATGCCCATTCAAACAGGTGGCCACACAGTGAAGGTGCCAGGCAGTGCCTGTATCCTTCCCTTCATGCAGAGAAAAGTGAGCTGCTGATGTGTGTGGGTAGGTTAGGAGGGCAGAGATGGCATGTGCCTGCTTCCAGAGAGCTGAGCTAGAGGCAGGATGGCTGAATATGACAGCAATGAAATCTGATGGTAAGTGCATTAAAATGTTTTTCTACAGATGCGGAGGTCAGGTGTGGCTACAAAGGCTGAGAAAATTCTCAGCATCTCAGGATTAATTAACACATTCTGGCAGTCTCTGCAAACACAAGCTGCTCTCGTGTTTGCAGCGTAGAAGGAGCTGTAAATGAAACAAAAAGCTTGTGCACTGACAAGTGAAGAGATTGTTTTCCTAATCAAAGTCTCAGAAAGACTGTCTGGTGAAGGAGTTCCAGAGCAATGTTGCCAGGCCTGGGACTGGCCAGGTGCTGAGCAATCCCAGCAGCTCTGCTCTGCAGCCCTTCCAACCTGCCCTGTGCTGTAGCTGTTCTCCTGGGTCTTGTTCCTGCTTGCTTTGCCCTAATGGTCCATTTCTGCTTCCTGACACGGCTCTCCTTGTCCCTGCTCCCTGCCAGCCCATGCCAGGATGGTCTTCACTGTTCAGGGCCTGTCATTCCCTCCCAAAAGCCAAGGAGTTCACAGGATGCTGGAGTGTGAGTGAGCCTGTCTCTGACCTCTCTCCTGCTTTGCTACACCTGCTCTCTCTGTACTTCCTTGACTCTGGGCTTGCCTGACCATCCATTTAGCACAGGCTTGCAGTTTAGTACAATCCCAGATTTTTGTTTTCTGATATCTGCTCCAAAACTAGCTCTAGCTGGGCTTTATGCACCTAGGCGTAATTTTCTAGCTTACATGGTAGTTTGAAGCCCACAGGAGCTGTTAATGTCTGTTCAGGTGTTCAGCAGAGGCTGACGTGTGTGAGGAGCAGAGGACTGTATGTTCTGTACACCCCTCCCACCCCAAAGCCATTGTTTTATCCTCAGATCCATTTTATTCTCCTCACTAGACACTTTGGGAGGACAGATATAAATTAAAAGCGAATTATGCAACCTGATACCATCAGTCAACAGACACCTATCTCTGCCCACATACCCCAAATAAATGAAACAACCATCATATCTGACTGCAGACTGTGGAAAAGCTGAGGGAGAGGTTTGAAGGTCAAAACACTCAGACACTGTATCCATCATGTGTTTGGCCATATTTTGAATAGTGCTGCAGCGAGCAACTGTCTCTTTCTTTGTGGTCGTGCTTGGAAGCACTGGCTGTTTCAGGTGACAGCTACTGGATCAAAAAGCAGAAGCAGCGGCATGAAATTCCCTTCGGAGGGAAGACGGATGGTGTGTATTTCTGTTCAGTGCATGGAGTAGCTGATGCAGCCTGGGATCTGCTTCTGCTGTGGGGAATTTTCTCTGCAGGTGCACAGGCCTGTGGAGAGTGCCGACAGGCAGGTGAGAGGGTGCAGGACACCCTGTGCCCCTTTATTGTGGGAAGGGGGTACAGGATGCCACTTTTGTTTGCACTGTAACCCTCCTGCTCCCCAGGAGCTCAGTTCCACCTGTACTGGAATTCAGGGTTGGCAGCATTTTGGCCACTGAGAGGTCTGGTGTCTCTGCGTCCGTCCCACACCATGCGCTCCATCCATCCAGGCATCCACCACTTCCTCCCAGCTGCAGTTCAACATCACCTGTGGAAATGTGTTTCCCCATTAAGTCCGTGCTTGCAAAGCTTGCAAAGACTCCAGACACGGAAACACGAGTGCTCTAGGCTGTGCTGCAAGCAGCTGGGTGCAGTTTATTGCCCCCAAAGCTCTCTGTAACTGCAGGAGCTGGGCAGGGCTGGGCTGCAGGCTCCTGTTTCATGGGAGGCAGAGGAGCACAGCAGTTACTCTCTCACACTTTCTTCCACACGAGGATTTTGTGTCTCTGCATGAGATACAGGCCTGGCTGCTCAGTGTGAGCTCACAGAGCTTGGCAAGAGCCCCTGTCCCTGCTTCATCTCTGCCCAGCTTTTCCTCGTGGGAAGTGGAGGGGTAACCCCTGCATTGGAGGGTTGCTCCAGCTGGTGTCCATAAGAGATCCCACATTTTGTGTTTCTGTCCTGTTCTCTGCAGAGCTGAAGAGGTACCTTTTCCTCCACTGTTCTGCTGGAGAAGGGTAGGGCCAGCCCTGTCCTGATCTACTCTGCTCTCCCATGGGGCATTTGGAGGGGGCTAATGGGAGATGAGAGTAAATCCAGGGGTTCAGCTTGAGGGGCCCATGGAGCAGAGACCTTGAAACCTGTGTCCTTGGCACTGGGGACAGCCTTCTCCATGGTCTGCTCTCCACCAGCACCTGCCAATCTTCTCCATTCCTGATTTAGCTGATTACACAAGAAGCTGTCATTGTCACAGTTTCTGGAGGTGACATTCGCTTCCTCACATTTTCTTGAGGGGCTGTGCAGTGAGAGCAGGAGGGTTTTTCTTCTGCTTGGTTGAGAAAAACATCCAAGCTGTCTCCTTGATATTACCGCATTTCTCAGGAGTATCCAGCTTTTGAAATGCCATTTCCCCTGGTATTAGGAGTTCTGGAAGTTGCAGGCAGCCAAAGATCAGTATCTTTAACCGTATCATGAGGGCTTCTTTTGGGAATAGGCAACTGTGCAAGGAATTGTCATGGGTGCATGAATGAAGTGTTGAAAATCAGATGAGGGGCAGAGCTTACAGGGAAAGGTGTGTCTCTGGGTGTGCTGAAAGGAAATGTTATCTCCAAATTGCTCATTAAAATCTTCATTTTAATGTCCTGATTCAGATCCTGTTTATTCCAGTGCAATCAGGAGGAGCAAAGCTTGTGCCAGGGATGTGGCAGTGCCCAGGTCGTGCAGCAGGAGGAATTTGGGAGCAGAGGCAATCCCTGACTCTTGGACTCCTGCTGTGTTGGGGCACACAGCAGCTATAGTTCGACCTCAGAATCTGCCCCATTTGAGGGAATTTTGCTGTCAGGATTGAACTCAGCCCCCAGCTGTTGAGTCTTTGGTCTACCTGGCTCTGTCCATCGGTGAGTCAGTCCTTGGTCTGCTGCTCTGGAGATCCAGTAACGCTGCGTTGGCAGATTTTCGAGGTGGTTCAGGGGTAGTCATTCAGACACTGTTCAAAACCCTCATGCATTAAGTTAGTAGCAAGGCAGCTTCCAGAGCTGTGCTCTATTCCAGCCAGCTAGAAATTACACTATTTTCCAACTCCATTATTACCTCTGTTTTTTATTATAGCATCATTATAGTGAGAAAACTGGAAAGGAAGTGGGGATTGTATAATGCAGGAAATAGTGAATTAATACCTCTACCATATGATGGAATGGTGCAGAGCTGTGACTGTGTCAGGAAAATATAAAGCAAATAAAGATCGTGCTGGCTGGGTGAGGATGGGACTTTTCCACTTGCTCAGAGGAGTATTAAGTTGGAAAAAGAATTATTTCTCAGAAATGCAAGATCTGCATTTTCTCTTCTTATGCACGTGCTCTTGCTTTTGATTAAAGCCATCATAGGGATATTGAATATGGAGAGGAAAAAGAAGCTTTTATGGTATGTAGATGGCCTTTAGCACATCAGCAAAAGAAAGCTGATTTATTGCCTGAGAAATCGTGTCAGGGCATTTTAAGGAGGGGGCTACCTATGGTAATAACAAAGAATTGTCTATTCTTTATCATGTGCTTCGCCAGGGCTAAATCCTGAGGAGTGTTTATTGGCTCTTGAGCATTTATGACTACTGGCTTTGGTGGGCTGGGGTCTGAATAGGAAAGTGCAGCTTGTGACAGCCAGGAATGTGGAGGGGTTTGTCTTTTTTATTCTGAAAGAGCAGACAGAGCTAAATAGTGCAAAATAACCTTTTTATTCTTTTCCCTGACACTTTTTGAATTACGTTTGTATTTTCAGGCTTGCTGGCCTTACACTGACATACACAAATCAGACAAATAACCTGCTATTTGCTGTGTCCCCCTCAAACTTCTGTTGGAACATGGAAATTCCACTGCTGTAATACATGGAAATGGCTTTGCCTGCAGTTTCTGCGGATGCTTGGCTAAAAGCTTTCGTAAAATGTATCCCTTAAAACCCCCATTTTGTTTATAGCAACACCAGCAGGTAATTAAATACGCACATGTATCATTTTTATTTTGACACCGTCTTTGGAGACGTGCCGGGATTAGTTGGGGTAACCAGCTCTGCACACAGCCCGTGTGTATTCGGTGGTGCAGTTGTCAGACCTCAGCAAATGTGCTTTTAGAAGAGCTTGTTACTCCCCTCGCCGGGCTGCACAGAGATGCAGCTTTTAGAAACAGTTGCTTATTTATGTATCTTATGATCATTCCAAACGCCTGACAGCGCCGTGATGAAGATGCCACTTAGCTGAAAAAACGCCTTCGGAAGAGCTGCAGGCAAAGGGATAGCAAAGGGGAGAGCACAAATATCAGTTGGGAAGCATCAATGGGTGAGGAACTATGAATTTTAAAGGATAAAATCCGGATTATCCGTTTCTAGAGGCTCTTGAAGGTTTAAACTCTTTACAGGCTGTTGAGAGCAGAATGATCTCTGACTTCCTGCGGGGAGGCCAGCGCCGGGGTGGAGGGATGCAGCTGTGTTACCGGCATGGAGCAGCTGGACAAGGCTGGGAGGGATGCAGAGAGGAATTTTACATCACCTGAAAACTCAGGGAGGAGGTGGAAGGGAGCGACCTAACCTGCGATGAGTCCCTGGAAAGGCAGCAGCTCTTGGGCACGTTTCTGCTGCGAGCAGGACCAGCACAAAGGGCTGGGGCAACCCCAGCAATGCTTTCAAAGTCCAAGAGTTGTATAGGAAAATTATGGGATGTGAAATAAAATACTAGGTGATCGATGAAAAACATACGTTTATTGAGATCTAACAGTCAATTGCATGGCTGTTAAACAGCCATAACTGCGTATTAAATAATCAGTTCAGCTGGTATTTATTTAATATAATCGCAGCCTATTAAACCTGAATTAAGTACAGAGTTAAGTGTCTCTGGGACACACAGCTGAAAATGGTGCCAGGAACATTTTATGTTGCCTGAAACCCTTTGTGGAAAACTCCCACAAACACGGACTCTGCCGAACTATCCTTTGCTTGATGGGGGAAATAAAAGAGGAGATTTTTAATTTTGACCTGGACTGTAGGAGAAATATCTGCAACTGTCACCTAGACCCAGACTTAATGTAGATACCTAATTTCTGCAGATCAAAAATATTTGAGTGACTTTTTGGAACTGTTCCTTTCCAGATTCTGGTATGGTTTATTTTGCTTTACTTGCATGTCTTTGCTCCCCTGATTGCCTGATACTTATGCAGTTATTCACACCAGCACAAAGCGAGTCCAAAGTAAATGTAAAATGCTGCTAAATCAACACGGGATTTGCTCTGCCCTGGCTGAGCTTACAAATGGGAGAGGTGAATAAGGAGCAGCTCACACTCTGGAAATGCGAGGCTGGAGGACCCCAGGGAATGTGTAGCCCTCAGCTCCCGACAACTTCCCTTTTTGTTTCCAGCAGCTCCCGGGGTTTGTGCCCATCTCCCGGGCTTGGCCCATCGGGGTGGTTCGCTCCGTGAGTGTTCAGGTGCTGCTCTGAGAGGAGCTGGTGCCAAACACCTCGGAGTGAGCACACAACAATACCTGGGATGAAACTTCTATCTGTTGCTTTGTGGAATTGCTCCTGTAGATATTCGGAGTTTGGGTCAAAGTTTTCCTATTTTTGCTTGTTTTATGCCTCTTCTTTCTCTTTTTTAGTGACAAATGAAACCAAGTGAAGACTCTTGTCTTTCAAAATAAATACCCAGACCGAATGCCATGTAAACTGCATATGGTGTGCATTATAGATTTATTTTCAGGAGAGCTTGCAAAGAAAAACTGCTGAAGTCAGGGCAGACCCTCACTCATTAACCCTCGATGCCAGGGCTGTCTGTGGTGTTTTATGTGCTGATTATTTGTGTTTCTTTTACAGGTCTTTGTGTCTTGATTATTCGTGTTTCTTTTACAGGTCTTTGTGTCTTTCCCTGGCTTCCTGAACCAATATGTCATTTCACCATTCCCGGGGTGTGGAAGTGCTGTGGAGAGCTGATGGCAATTTATTCTTCCCATCAGAGATGTCTTCCCCGATTGTGGCAAACCCGAGAGGAGAGGAGGTGAGTGAACCCACGCCGGGGGTGATCCCGCCTCCCAAAATCTCTCCTGTCTTGCACAGGGGCAGAAAGAAGGCAGGGTTGCACTAGGCGGGCAGATCCCGGTTCCTGCGGAACCGGAATGTCCCTGTGTAATCAATGCTACCGCCGCAGTGCCCGTTCCCCTCCCTCCGGCTAATTACCCCGTGTTTAACAGCCAGACAAAAGCCCGCTGCACCTGCACTGCCTCGGGAGGCACAATGCCGGCACGGCCAACAAAGCGGCGTGGCAGGGACCCCAGGGCACTGAAAGCCCCGCCAGCCCCTGCAAGGGCTACTTAGAAAAAGGATGAGAAAAGGGAGGAAGAAAAAAGGAAAAAAGAGGAGGAGGAGATTCGCTCGCTTGGACTTTTTCACTATTGGAGAGAATGGGTGAAAGCCCCACAAAAGCGGCTTAATAAAGAGGAGAGGGAGAACAAGGCGAGAGGGGAAGTGCAGGGCAGGCTGAAAGGAAGGAGGGCTTTCCAGGTTGTATTGTTCCCTCCGCCCTCCAGAGATCCTTAGTCAGCGTCTCAAAAGCCGTCGATGACATCAAGTTGATTGGTTTTGCCGCAGCGTTAAAAGTAGGCTGGAGAATCAATGTGTTCCTCTTCCACACGGCACCCACTTGTTAGGAGGACAAAACGGGTCTCAATCACGGCACTACAAAGCGGGGAGTTCTGCTTTGATGTATTGGTGGATGGCCCCTTCACCTGTTCCTTTCCTTGGGAGGAACTGGGTGAGGTATTTTTGTCTGCCTCTTTGGCCAAGTTCTTCCTAAAAATCGCTGCAGTTCAGCAATAGGTGAAGCTATTAATTTTTTTTTTTAATACAAAAAATTATGTCATGAGAAAATTATAAATAATTTTTTACCTTCCACCCTAAAGTGTAGACTTGTTTCTCCCTGGTCCATACACATATGAAAGGGAACTTTAGGTAGAACCTGTGGTTTTTTATGGATGGGTTGGATGACCATTCGGCTCAATTTTAGGACACAAGTCTTAGAAAATGCTGCTGCTTTGCTGTAAATAGTGGTTGAGTCACACATGTGCCACGTGGGGAGATTCAGGCTCCCACGCTGATGTAGGGCAGCTCAGGAGGGAGCAAAGTGGGGTGCATTGCTCACAGTCACCCGAGGAACAACCTGAACTACGATTTTTTGTGTGATAGATGAGCTGTGCTGCAGGAGGGAAACTAGAGAGAGCATGGTTAAATCTTTTCTGATATTGCGGAAAGTATGAGTGTTGAGAATGGCCATAGATCTCAGGACATTTTTACTTCCAGGCCCATGTGGTCACATCTTTAGTCAGTTGTTATCTGTATGGTATGGAAATAATGAAGCCCACACAGCCCAGATGAGGTCCCAGCTCTGTTGTGCAAGGCATTTCTCCTCGGCTGAGTTAGCACTCCCTGACCCACGGATTGGTGCAGAATTCCTGAGAGAGATCTTACAGGGGAGAGTCTGTTCCCTGTGAATGAGCTCACTGATGTAAGAATTCACTGCTGTTTGTGCTGGGGAGGTCTGGGACACCCTGAGCACACCCACATCACCTCCACAGCACCCCCAGGAATGGCAGGCATGGTGGGCATGGGTGGGTTGTGTGTGACTGACCAGTCGTGGGGTGATGCTCTCGGTGGGCTCTGGCATCTGGGACTGCAGGGCAGTCAATTAGGAGATTGCTCATCAGAGCAGCAGCACAGTCATTAAGGGCTTCAGGCATAACATGGCAGATCTGGAAACATGAGCAGAATACAATCAGGCTTAAATAGGAGAGTGATCAGAAGGTCAGTCCCAACAAGAATCCCTAGGAGTCTAATATGCTGGACATAAATTAGTATCATTAGCTCAAACACCTCAAAAATGGGAAGTAAATTACTTCAGACACTCAAGACAGATGGTGTCCATGCACCAGGCAGAGCCAGAGCCCATCTCTCAGGGCAATGCCAGTTCCTCTCCCTCCTATGGGCTGGATGGGACTATTGCTTGATGCTGATGTGAATTCCCTGAACCTCCTGGAAAGCAGAGAAGGGAAGGGGCAAAGAAAAGCGATTTTTTGCCTGGGAACAGATAATTTTTCTGGAAGTACTGCTTCAATTCATCCAGAACATGAGCAGCAGAGAGAAAAACTGGTTCACTAACCCAATCTCCTGCTGCGTCCTCCTACAGTGATAAAAATATGGCTGCAAAATGTCTGTACTGTTTATTACTTTGAAGTCAAATGTGCACCGGTTATTTTCAGAAACAAGGGAGAAGAAATGCTTTCTGGCTGGCTCTGAGTTGCAAGGTCATGTGACAAATTTCCCTTTCCCTGTCCCCCTGCTTTTATACACACATGGAAATGCCGACATGGATATTTTCACGTTTATATTAAAAGTAGACCAGACCTTGGTGTGCTGTTTGGAGATGTGTGGCACAGGAATAAATCACAGAGGAGAGCAAGGGAGGAACACGTGCTGCTGCCTGGCAGCTGGGGTCTGCTCAGGGCTGCACAACCGAGCAAGACACGGCTCTGGAAGAGACAGGTGGATGCAGATCAAACCATGTGAGCCTGTGGGTTCGACAGGGGATTTAAAGTATGTTTAGGAAGTAGCTGGAGGGGTTCAGCACAATGCTGACAGCTTCAAGTGGGGAGAGGGTTCGTGGCAAGGAGAGGGGAGAAGAAAGCTGATTTTTCTGGTTTTCATGGCTACAAGGTTTAAGAGGGGCTGCAGCCTTGGGGGACTCTATGGAGGTAGTGGAGGAGAGGACACAGAAAACAACATAGGCCAGCCCTCTGCCTTGTACAACCACTTGAAAGTGTCCCAGACATCAGCTCCAAACAGCCAAGCAAAGTAAATCCAGACTTTTAAGAAAGCACAAGGTTAAAGAAGATTATGGAACTCTTTTGTTTCCTGCACGTCAGGTTGCTTTTATTTGCTTCCTGACCCTTGTGGTTAGATGAAAGGAAAAAAGCCCTTGAAAAGGTGACTTAGGTGTACCCAGGGCCATGAAAATGAGAGGTGCTGTTCCCAGAAGCATGAGATACTGGACCTGGTGCTTAGCAGGGAGCACCAGGGACTAAGCCCCCCCTAGATGCCACCAAGAGCAAGGCAGCTCTGCCTGGGGCACCCCACAATTCCCAGATCTCCACCTTTCCCCCAAAGAGCTGGTGCTGTCCAGTCTGTGACATGGGGGCAAGGCTAATTGCATGGCCCCGGTGTTGGAGAAGAGCCACGAGCAAAGCTCCCCGAGAGCACTGCCTGCTCATCGCGCTCATTATCGGTATCCCTGCCTTTCCGGACGGGATGGATGGGCATCCCCACGGCCTCGAGAGGATTTTGTGCTCTGATAGAGAGGGAAGCTGTAACGGGGAGGAGAGCAGGGCCGGGGGTTGTCTTGATTGAGTGTTAATGGGTCCCAACTGGGAGATAGGCTCAGCTGGGTGCCAATTACCCTAATTGATAAGAAGCTCTGATGGGAGCCTTGGAGGAAGCTGGCTCCTCACCGAACTTACTAAAGGGAGGCTGGAAAAGGAAATAGCTGTTGTTGGAAAGGGGGAAGGTTTTGGTTATTGATTTCTTTTTTTTCTGTTGTTGTTTTTTTGCTTGGGGTTGTTTGTTTGTTTTGGGTTTTTTGGTCATGATTTGGAAATGTGCTGTGAGGCAAGCGGAAGAATTGAAAAACAGAACCAAGAAATTCAAAACAGAACCATGTGTTGTGGATTGAGGTTGCAACGAAACAAGCAAAAATATCCAGAAGAAGATTTCCCAATAGCAGGTAAGAGAAGGGAGCCTTGCCAGGACATCCTGATGGGTGTCTGCTTGTTCAACTAGCTGTGAGGAAAAACCAGAGCCACGTTTTTTTTCTTCTGCTGTGGTGCTTTCCCAGCGAGTGAAAGGGGCTGGGAGGGGAGTGTGCGGAAGCTCAGGAGAGGAAGAAAGAGGAAGAGATGCTGTAGCTCTGGCTCCCCCCGTGCTGGGTCGCAGCTGCGAGATGCAGAGCTGCCTGCAGGGATTGCAGGGGCTGGTGCGATGGGAGGTGGGGTCCCTGGGGGCCTGCAGGAGGATGTGGCTCACTCCTGTGTTAGGATGAGGGTGCCTCTTTGAGCTTGGGGTAGCTCTGTACTTGCTGCTGTATCAGACTCTGTCAGTGTCGTGTGGGGAAAAGGGGTCAGGAAGAGCAGCTTTTTGTTCTGGGCCTGCTGACAGTGCTGCTGTGAGGGATGGCTTTTGCCTGATGGTTTCCTTCCTCCTGGGACCTGGTTATTACCGTTGGAATAGACGGAAATAGGAGGAAATAGGAACTTCTGGTTGTCTTGGAGGCAGAGTTAACCCTTTGTAAATAAGGAGGAAACTGAGGCACGGAGTAGCTCTGCACCAAATGCAGTCCAACAAGACTAAATTAGCTCATCTGCCCGGTAAATCAAGACTGTAAACACACAAGCAGATCTGGTGGTGAAGACTCTTTGCTGTTTATTTTGCTGCTGGTTTGCTGAGAATACCCGAAACTTTTCCTTTTCCTACCAAACTGCACCATGACCCTGACTCTCTACTGAGAGGTGGTACCTTTGTTGTCTCAGAGCCCTTCAAATCCTTCCCACAAAGGGCTTTCCTTTCCCGTAGGAGGGAGTGCAGCAGGCATTGTACAGCCTTGCTGCAGTGCCAGACACTGGCAACAACCTCACTAGAGGATCCCCTCTTCCTCTTTCTTCCTCTCCAGGACCATAAAGTGCTTGCAGATGTGAAGGCAGCTTCCAAGCATGGCTCACCTGCTCTTTGCAGTGCTTGGGCTTGATGCAGCTCCAGGGAGCTCTTTAGAAAGCCCTGTAAAAGTATCAAAGGGATGACTGGATGCTTTTAAAGCCTTGGATAGGGTTTTCTGGCCCAGGCTTTGTGAAAGCTTTGTTTCTCTATGATCAGCCAAGGTACCTGGGCAGACCAGAGGTGTGGTTTGCCCAGCACCCTCTCTGATGCTGAGTTTTGTACTCACTAGTACTGGCTTTGTGCATTGCACTGGTCAGTGATGCACCTGAGCTGCATCATCTTTGCCATGTGCAGGACTTGCACTGCTTTTACCCTTGCATGGTGAAGAAGGTGGCACGTAGGCAGCTGAATGCTATTTAACACTACATAGACACTAAGCTGTCAGAATTAATCTGCCAATATTTTTTGGAGCTGGAAAAATGCATTTTTGTTGAAAGAGTGCATGGTGCTATTTTTTTTTTTTTTATTGTGTCTTTGAGCTCTAACTGCACAACAAATTTTGGGCTTGATGTGGCTTTTTTGACTCCCAGCCTTAGATGATCAATATTAGAGGCTTTTGGAAAGAGGGTCAGAAGGGGGCAAGTAAGGAATGATTCTCCTCATTTTATTCTCTCAGGTGCTGTTAAGCAAACAATGCTGGCCATAATCATATGAATTTTATCTGTCTCTGCTGGTGAAAAAGGAAAAGCACAACAGACATCAAGGAAAGAGGCACAGCCTCATCCCCAAGTGCGTGCTGCTGACTTATCAGCTTTTAAATTGCTGACGAATGACAAGCTCCTGTAATGATCTAGTTCAGAGGGTACCTTCTTGGAGAAACACAGGGATGCTCCTGGCAGGGTCATTACTGGAAGTCGTTAATCACTGATTTGATATTCAAAGCTGATGGCGAAGTCAAAGCAGGTCAGCATGCTAATGGCCATCAGCGGTGGCAACGACCAATTTCCACAGAATTATTGTCAGTGCAGGCAGCAATAAGCAGCTCAGAAAAGGCAATCTTTTATTTTTAAATGGGAGCCAGTATGGGGTGGGCTGCAGGGGCAGAATGAGCTGCTGCCTGACAGGAGGCAGATTTGCTCCTAATTGGGAGAGGCGAGCAGTCAGGAGGGGTACGGCTGTAAGTCCAGGGACAAGCAACATTTCCCAGCTGAGACCATTAGCTGTCATTTTTGACAGAGGAATTAAACATGGTGATGCTTCTTGATAGCATGAGGGAGCTGGTGTGTGTCATGGGTGTCTGTCCTAGGGGCTGGAGAGCAGTGTGGGAGATGGGCAGAGGTGTGAATTGTCCCATTTAAAAGTGGAAAATAAATTCTGGGAGGGCTTGGAGTCATTGCTCAGCCTTTGGCTGGGAGCACCCTGTGCAGGAAGAAGACAAAAATGTCTTTCTGTATGTACAGCTGTTTCTGGCAGCTCTAAAAACACCTCAGGAGCAGCTAAGGCGGGTTATGGTGTGCTTTCCCCTAGTCCCAAGTGGTGCTATGGAGGTACCATCTGGACCACAATTACTGTGAACTGTTGGTTTGCCAACATGGACAATTTGTTTTTGTTTATGTCCCATTGTTTCCTGCTCTGTTAAAACAGCTGAATCATTTTTCCACGATTGTGATTTTTGAAAGTATTTTGATATTTCACCTTCTGTTTCCAACATCTTAGTGATGTTTAGTGTCCCCCAGAAGTTTTCATTTGCTTTCTTTGAAGGAGAGCACTGGTTCTTACTGGGAACATCAGTGATGGGTTCTTACTCCTGTGCTCATGGGTGAGGGAATGTTGTGCTAATGGCTGTGAAAAATTGGAGTAAAACTTCTGTCCCTGTCCTATAAATCTCCATGTCTAACTCCATCCTGTTATCTCAGATGCTTTTCCTTGGAAAAGAAAGATTCCAGCATCACGTTAGGCGTTGCTCATGACTCTGAATTATTGACTTGATGTATGTGATTCTGAGAAATCCTGAAGTTATTTCTCTGCAAAAGCACATGTGGTGTGAGAACAGTAGCTCTGGAAATGGAGAGAGCAGGACAAGCCCTGTTTGATCACCCTGACCTTTTCCAAAGGGGGGTTTCCAGCTGGGGATGAGGCAGGAGCTTCCCCACCCCTCACTTCCCTGCCCTTGTGCTCAAGTGGCCTTTAGCTGCTGCAAGTTTTACTGAAGTGGACACACATGTACTAGGAACCGGACTTGAGACCGGCAATTAATTTCACATAATACCTTTGCTGTCCCTGACTTGGACCAGATTTGAACTACTGACCTGGAGATGAAAGTCACCATAGTCCCCTAATAGTTCCCCGAGGCAGGTGGGTGAGTAGATTTCTTGCTGGCTGTGTTAAAAACCCACGGCCAGGCTGTTCCCTGCCTCCCTCAGGTTTAACCCTCTCCCAACCCTCTTCCTTCTCCCCACCTCCTCCATCTCTTTGCTGGCTGGGCATGACCAGGATAAAAGGAAGAGCAATGAGAGCCATATGTGGAGCCTTTTAACCCCTCTGCTGTGGCCTGCGGTGAGCCTGGCTGGGGGTGAGTTGTGCAAATCCTGGGGTCCTCAGGGTTGCTCCAGACATGGCTTTCAGGGCACTGCATCAAGTGGAATTGTGTTTGCTGGGGAAGAAATGGGAGTGTTCAGGAGTAGAAGACCTGTAACTGGCATCCAGTTGTAGAGCACAAGGCTGCATCTGATTCCTTTCATCTTCATGTGATCCTCATGCCTCTTTACCGTGCTCTGGTCCCCTGCATCTCCCCATGTGGTGACAATGACTGGTGGGATGTACTGGAAGGCAAATTCCCAGCATCTCTGGTGCTGCAAACACATGGAATTACCCTTTCCCATAACACCATCTTCCTGATGTAGACTAGGAAAACCCCTCTGACCTTGCATCTTTCAGACAAGATGCAAGATCATCCATTTTGCTGTCCTTTGTGTTGCTGAGCCATAAACCTGAAACTCCAGAAGCCAGTGTAGGACTGACGTGCCCTCGGGTGGGGAGGTAAATTGAGCGTGGTTAAGTTTCACTCTGTAGCCAGCGGTTTATAGCTGGAGCTGTCTTGCCTCGAGGACCTTCAGCAACAGTGCTTGAAATGTATTTCTGAAAGGAGATTAGCCAGACCTGAAAGTATTCCTGAAATCTCCACCTGAACAGAGCAGGCTGGGAGTGCCTGTCTCATGGCTCTCACCTTGTCTCTGGCCTGTCTCCTTGGCTCCTTTTCATGGCCCAGGGCTCCTGGTCTGGCCCTGGCTGGGATCTTGGGTAAGGAGCAAAACAAAACTGTTCCCATATGATGGCCAAGCACTGTGAATTGTCAGTAGCTGCCATCCTGTTCCCAGCAATCTCCAGCAGCCCCTGGGATGAGCAGTAACCCCTCAGCACAGGTGGCTGCCCTTGTTTCCCCTTGCAGCAGGGGTGCCACGATTTGGGCTGCATCTCCAGTGAGAGCTGGATCTATAGAGTGCCAAGCCTTGTCCCTGTAGCTGTATGGAAGGGAGATGGGCTTCTCTGAGTTGTGTTTTGTGAAGCCTAAAAGCCATGTGAGAGGAAGAAAAAGTGAACTACACCCTGGTGAAATATCCTGATTTGGTGTAAGCCATGGAAGTGCCTTGCTGTGGTCTGGTGAGCACCAAGAAGTGACAGGCGTGCTCTGGCAGCAGTGAGGTTTGTGCTGCAGAGAACTCCCACCCTGCAATGCAAGGGATTTTATGGGCACTAATAAATTAAACCTCTTGTGTTGACTCTAAAAATGTGGTGGTAATGAACCAGCCTGGATTTACAGATAAGGGGAGCAGGGCACAGAGTAATGTGCTCGTTTCCCTGTGCTTGCAGGGCTTTCCAGCAGTGTGGGTGGGATGACATCCAGGAGTCCATCTCTCCTGCAAACAGGCTTTCCTTCAGGCTTTTGCTCCTTGCCACAATCCACCCAAATATTCTCTTCCAAAATCCTCCTTGTCATTCTCGTCTAGCAGTACCTGGGGTACTTGTGACTAGCCTTGGACAGGTTCCTCAGAAAAACAAGCTTGCTCTTAACCTGGCATCCTTTGTCCAGGAAGGCCTTACCACTGGAGGAAAAAAAAAAAAAATGTTCTGGAAATCAGAAGAATGCTGATGACTGTATAGGCCCCACTGTCTCTGTTTCGCAGAGCTGTGGCTGCTTGGCCATCCCCACTTCGAGGGCTGGCTGCCAGATTAGTGACAGAGTTCCTGAGGAGGGGGAACACGTTTCTGCAGGTCCCGGGCTGAGGAGTGCACAGGCAGGCAGGAGCTCTGCGAGCCTTCCACAGCTCCTCTCCAGCTGACATGGAAACACGAGAGGCACCCTTTCCCCAGCTAATAATTTTTTTTTTTTCCCCTCAGTCCTCTCCCTCTTTCACAGATGTCTTAAGGACCTTACCAAGTCTCCATTCAGGTTCTTGGCCCTGACGAAGCAGAAGCTGCCTGCGGGCAGCTTTTGGACAGCTGGATGAAGACATCACTCGTCAAGCATCAGCCCTCTCCAGGTAACAAATCTCTTGCTCCTGCCTTGCAGGAATGTCTCAGTCACAGGCTCACACCTGAGGCTGGCAGCCCTCAAAGCCCCTTCTCCTGGGCTGACCCCCTCCCTGCCCCTGGGACGAGGGAGGGTGAGGGGTGCACACACGTGCTGCTCTGGGGCTTGGCCCCATCAGCTCCAGTCCCAGCCAAGCACCTCCCAGTTCACCCAGGGCTGCAGGGAAATCTCAGTTCAGGCCAGAAGGAATCTCATCCCTTAGGAAGGGAAAAAGCTTCTGCTTCCGTGTTGGAAAGGGTCGTTGGGATCCAGCACTGTCCCCCTCTGCGAGCTGCTCTGAAGGCTCCCTGCAGACCCCTAATCCTTCCTGCCACCTCCCATCCACCCAACTGGGGTCTTCCACTGCTGCCTCAGTCTTCTCCTCTCCCCTGCTGTATAATAATGATATTCATAATAAACACTTTAACGTTTTTGTCCCCCAGGGTCACAAAGTGAAATGGGAGAGCACGAGAAAGGATTTATGTGAATGTGAAGGACATTAGTTCAGGAGCTTGGTCCTGGTCAGTGAATTAGTGCCCTTCAGTGTCTTGCTACAGGGAGGTGATGAGATGACACGTCGGTCATCCTGCTGTCATGGAGGAGAAAAATGAGACTGTACTTGCAGCAGGAGTGAAGGCTGTCAGTCCTGGGGGGGACCATGCCTTCCCTGCACTGCTTGACAGCAGGAGATTGGGGCTGGCTGTGACTGAACTGCCTGCTCAGACGCAGGGCTGGGGTTTAGGTCCATGTCCAGTGAATTTTGGCTAGTGTGTTCCCTAAGGAATCAGGCAGCAAGGTCATGCTCCCCTTGTGTAGCAGCATGGATGTGGTAACGAGGAGAGTATTTTGCCTTAGAAATCGTGGTGCAGAGGACATGATGACCTTGTTCTGCTTTCTGGGCCTCCATAGGGCTTTTGGTTTGTGTTGTGTCAAAAGCAAACTTTGAGTACTGCATCTGCCTGGTGCGCTGGGCTGTGCATGGGGAATGGGGTCTTTGAAGCACTGTAATGTGTTTTTGCTAGGGAAACCTCTCCTAGGACCAACAGGAAATATTTCTGCAGTCTTTGCCATGTGTCCCAAAGCATGAATTGCCTCCAGCACATGGGGAGGGTGCTGAAAATAGCAGCATCCAGACCTTCTTTGGAGGGGAAAAAAAAAAAATATATATATATACACATAAAGAAATGGACACATGGCAGGCAGCAGGAGAAAGGCAGTGATGGAGCCCTTCCAGGGAAAACAACTCTGTTATGGGTCGTGGAGTAAACACAGATGTCCGGGATTGCAAGAAGCCGGAGGGAGAGGAGCAGAGCCATCTCTGGTTTGCTGGAGAGGGTTTGCCTCGGGGGCAGGCTGGTGGATGCTGGCTGCAGGCTGAGACAGCAAATCCCTGCTTGGCAATGAGCTCTGGGAGAGGCATGGCAGCCCCGCGTGGGTCTCGCCACGTGTCCTGGCCTCTCATCTTCCCCAGGTGTGGACTGGAGGTTTTGTTAGGGGCAGGGAATCTATGGAACAGGGGAAAAGCCATCAGCTTGGCCAAAGTCATTGTTGGGTGTTATTATCAGGGTGAAGAGTCAAGGTTTGATCTCCCTGGTGTCACTGGGCAATCCCACTTTTGCTTACAGCTTTAAACTGCAAGGAAAAGGACGCTGAAAATCAAACTCATTGTGAGAATGGGAACGTGCCCTGTGAGGGGAACAGAGAGGAACTATGCTTCCCAGACAAATCTGGGTCCTGCCACTGAGCTAACCTTTGCTGGAAGAAAAATGGTTTGTATTTCAGTTACTTAGATATGGAACACAAAAGGAAGGGGAAAACAACAAGTATTTAAAAAGAAAAATAAAAAAGCTGTGACAAATTGCTGATCCACTTATTCCCTTCTGGGTGAGCAGTCTGGAAGGAGCACCATGATGGGCTGTAAGGGCATGGCATTGTTCTCCCTCCCCTGTGATCTTTCAGCTCTGAGGGTTTGGCCAGCAGAAGTCTGTCTGTCACTTTTAAGGAATTCTCCATCACTATTTCTTGCATCTATTGTAGTGACTGAAAAAAAAAGAGAAAATAAATCTTGAATAATAGAGGTGAGAAAGGTTATAAGGGCATTATCCTTTGGTTAGGCGTGTACGTGGAGCAAGGTTTCCTTTTGAAACTGAATTTGTCTGTCTTTCTTAGGGAAGGGAAAGCAGAGCTGCAGCTGCAGAAGTGCTGTGCAATGAGACCTGGAGCAGCTCAGCTCCCTGCAGTGCAAATGGACCTGGATTCTGACCTCACCCGGGCTGCAGGCAGTTGCAGGAGGAATAAAAAGTAAATCTGGGCTTGTTGCCATGAATAATATGATGTCTTTACATCCTGACCTAATTGTATTAATTCTTCATGGCAAATATCATATGGAAGTGGCTGATTAGTAGCTAGCAATGAGAGTGGTATTGGCCATCTGGTGCACTCTGCTTGGAGGGAAAAGAAAAAAATCAGGATGAAACAAAACTGAAACACACAAGTCTTTCAGATAATGAATTAGCCAGATTCATTAAATTTCGGTTCAGATTTGTCTCTGCTGACACTTGTGTATGGGCAGGGCACAAGGCAGTGGTGTCTAGGAGGAAAATGATCCCTTCAAGCTGATGGTGTGCAGTGAGTTGTGGTTATTTTGCAAGTAAGAACCCATAAGAAACGGTGGTTTCAGCTCTGTTTTACCTGAGCTACTCACAGGTTTGCTTTTGTTAACCTTACATTAAGTTTCTATGAGCTTTACCCAGGGAGTGCAGCTCGTTCATGAGCAAAATTAATTAAAATCAACCTGGTTTTTCTTCTGTGAGTAAAAGTAGAGAGGAAAAATGATCTTTTTCTTATGTCTTACCTTGGCAAAAGCATCTGAGCTTTGTCTGGCAAGGCAGTCATATAAATCCTTCCCTTTAAACTCTGCTCACCTCTGGCTGCACAGTGACAGGCAGCTCAGAGACAAAAGACCTGTCTGTGATTTTGCTCTTGTTGGTTTTTTTCAAAATTTTTTTTCCCTTCTCTGCAGCCCTGGGAAAAGGTGGTATGGTGGAAAGGCACTCTGCACTGACCCGAGGAACACTGCAGCTTCTCCTGGGGTTTGGCAGTAAAGATCTCCTGAGGCTGAGGGTCTTTGGGCTGTGCACACTTAGCGAGATTTGGCTTCACACACCCAGATATTGGGACTTCTGCTGAAGAATCTTTTCATTGTTGTTGTTGGAATTGGCCAGGATAATCCCATCGTAGTTTGGAAAACAGGGTGGGAAGCTTGAAATGAGTACTCAAGGGCTCCAGGGGGATGACAAAGTGGCCGAGTTCTTTGGCTGGGTGGGGAGAGCAGCCAGGGAACCTGGGATTGAGTCAGAGGTTTCCATCTGTGTAAGGGTTGGCCAGAGGTGAGCTTGAACTCACTCCTCGGCCAAATGTCCTTGCTGGACTGGTCACTAAAAGAGCTGGGTGTGCCAAAAGTTTGCTGTGTTCTGCAGTGCTTCCTCCTGGAAAGCTTTGGGGGGAAAAATGTTTAATTTATTTTTGTTACCAGGGAATTTCCTGCGCCGCACCTGTGCAGGCTGGGAACAAGTGAGTGGTGGCAAATTTGTTTGGATGAGAGGGTGCTGGGATGGGTGGAGGAAAGGGGGATGAGACCTCTTGCCTGAGACTCCAGAGCCCAGGCCTGTATGTTTCTAACCCAGAACTCTGCTAATCCCATGCTAAATCTCTGGAATCAAGGAGGTCTCAAAGGCAACATTAAGGATGGTAAAAAGGGGTGAATATATTTCTCAAGCAATTGAATCTGAAATGCTATTCAAGGACAACAGCACCATGAATTGGCAGGAGAGCCCTCATCCCTTGGTGCCAGGTATGGTTACAGGGAGGAGCCGAGTGCCTTTGTCTTTTTTCCATGTTTATTATATGCCTAATGAGCTGTTTTTTTTTTTTTTTTTTTTAATTTAAGCCAAGCCTTCTTCCCCCCCCTCCTCCCCAATAATTAATGATCAACACCATAATCCAACCTGATTGCCTGACAGACAAGGAGTGCTCTACAACTGTGGCCTTTATAAGAGGCTCCTTGTTGAACATTCTTACTGGATAAACAAGCTGGGGGGAGGCTGCTGGGGGTAATGTATTTCCCAAACGCTCCAGAGTTGCCAAAGCTCTGGACCAAAGTAGGTGTGCTCAGAGCTGTGAGAGTCATTTGTCAGTGGCTCTACTGACAGGCGCTCCTGACCGTGTGTGCCTTTCTCTGAGGGATGAGTCATGGGCTGCAAGAGCTTCCAGAGAAACTTTTGAGCAGTAGATGGACATCATCACTGCAAGAAGCCCTAAATTTGGGATGCTCTTGGAGGAGCCAGGTTCTGGGGACACAGCCATTAAAGATTGGACTTAATGATCTTAAAGTCTTTTCCAAATTCAGTGATTCTATTTAGGCAGCTGCTGGAGGATCCAGCCTGATGGTGTTGCAGGATAAAGGCTCATGTGCTGTGGGCTGGGAGTGTGCAAACATCCCCTTCCCAGGAGGAGGGACCTTCCCAGTCCCGCTCCAACTTGACTAGATGGGGTCTTTCCCTGGATTTATTTGGATTATGATCATAATGATGGATTTCAGACTTCTGTGGATACCAGAGGTGGTTCCAGGGAAGTATTTCATGGCTGTGGCTGCTGATAGTGAGCTGAATATGGTGACCCCACTGTGTCTCACTTGGACTGCAGGGTTTGTTCTTCTCCAAGGTGCAGGGCTGCTGCTGGAAATCATGCAGGTGAGCACTGAAGGATGGCTGTTGTCAGCTAGGAATTGGAGTGAGATTCTCCTATTTATTTTAATTAAAGACACAATCAGATGGGAATCACTCTTGATCATTCACAAAATCTGTCTGGGTTTGGAGCCAGTGACCTGCAGGTCAAAGGATTTGTGCCCTTTACAGTCCGTGGAGAGTTGAGGACGTTGAACTGCAGCCTCACCTGTTTTCAGTGACTGCTGCTCTGTGGGCCAAGAGAGCAGCTCCTGAGTGTCCCCTCCTTGCCACACTTCATCTTTTCACACTGTATTTTTTGAGGCTAAAAAAGTGGCAATGTGACTTGTGATGCATCAGAGCAGGTTCTTTCCTCCCTCACCTTCTTCCCAAATTGTTGTTTTGTGTAAAGCTCTACCCAATGCTGGATCAGCCCATCACCTCCTGCAATCCCTCTGAAATCACCTGATGAAATACAGACCATGGATTCTCTCCATCCCCTGCCAACCTTTTTCTTGGGTAGCTCCTCTCTATGCACCTGTGGTTTTGTGCCCTGGGGAAGCACCTTGGTGATACCACGCCCAAACAGCGATGGTAAGTGAGGCCAAACTCGTATGTGATTCCATGTTTTGGCTGGATGGTGTGCTGTAATGAGCAGGGGTTGTGTCCACACTGCTGCTTCCAGCAGCAGCTCTAGCATCCCTCCGTTTCCCAGAGAAGTGGCTCTTCCTTTGTTTCTCCTACAGACTCCTGGTGTTTGCTCATTACTAATCTAAAAATAAACAGCATCTTGCTTAGAAGCCAGTCTTTGCCAGCTGATTATGGGGAACCTGAAATATACTGAGCTCTGATTCATCAGGGCATGATAAGGTTTGATCCTTTTATAACTGGTATGTGGAGGACTGCTCTATAAATAATAATATCATGTGATTAATATGACACAAGTTAAAATTAATAGCAACATCTCATGTGATGGGAAGGGTGAATGCAGCCAGACACCTTTCCCACCCCATCTGAAACATGTTGAAGCAATAAAGCAAGTGTTAAAAGTACACCTGGCATGGCACTGCATTTAACAAATGCTACAGAATGAATCACAAATAAAAACACAAGCTTCCATTGATGAAAAAATTGGGATAATTATAATGAGCAAGTGACCTCAGCTGCAATCGATGGCACTGTGCAAATACACTTAATTTTGCGAGTGATTTGCTTAGCACTGATGGTCTTTGATAGGAGGTAAAATCATCCTGGAGCACTGTGGGAAGGGCCATGCAAAGCCAAACAGGGCCAGCACTTGCTCACTTGATTTAGAGCTTCACTGGGCTTTGGATAGTCCCTGCAACTGCTCAGCCTCTGGGGGCCTGGAATGGTTTCTGCTACCTGCATTTTCCACATCTTTGCTGAGACCAAGGCAGAGGGAACTCCCACCTCTGGGGATCACCAGACTACGCAAATATATGCTTGCATTTATTTGATTTAAACAAGACCAACTACCTCATACCAACCTCAATATATGTTTGTTCATTTGTTCCAGTGTTAGCAGGACCCAAATGTATTGTTTTCAAAACATCCTTGCTTCTCTCCAGCAGTTTTACAGCTTCCAAATATGTTCTGTGCCCCTGCTCAGCAGTAGGTAGTTATTTAAAACAATATATTTCTCCTCTGTGCAGTGCTTTCTCAGAGGTCTTGGCTTGTTCAGGCTTTAACTAGCTTTAGCATGCAAATTTAATGTGTCATTGTGGCATACTTAGGAATAATTAATATAGAGGGGTTACTTGTAAATTGGTGCTGGGGACATATTTGTGAGGCCAAGCCCAGCAGTGCTTTTCCTTTAAACGCTCAAGCTGATGACAGGTTTGATGTGAGAGTGTCAAGTGACATTTACTAGTGGGAGGAGGCCAGGAGTATTTTTATATTCTGGATATGTGTGGTGGGAGGTTTTTGTTTTTTGGGTTTTTTTTCCCCTCTTCACTTTTTTCTGTTCCCAAATTTTGCAGCTGTGCTTTGATTTACCCAAAGCGGACAAAGTTGCAAGTTTGCAGTGTTCCAGCTCTTTCCCTCATCAGGGACCAAATTGGCAATTCCAGCAATCCCCTGGGAAAGGGGCTGGGGTGTTGTATGTGTGACATGAAGGCAGATGAATTTATCAAATCTTGGCTAAGACGTGGCAAATATTGATGTGTCTGCTATAGCATGAAGCCTCTGTTAAACTTGTCACAGAAGATTGGAAATACTTCTGCTATCCACAAAAGCTGGCTGACCCTCATTCACTGCAGTCCTCTTCTAGAAGCACAGTGTAAAATAATCGGGATTTTTTTTTTGTAAAATGCAAAAAAAAAAAATTGTGAGGCTGCAAATTCCCTTTTAAACCAGGGAGGATAGGCATGCCCTCCTGATTAGGGATGCAGACTGGTTTGTTACAGAGAAGGATTGGGAGCAAACCTTTCTTGAAACAGCTGGGGCTGATCTTCATCACAGTCAGGATGCAGGGCCAGATGGTCAGCTCTCCTGTGACAATTCTATTTTTTATTTACATGAAAACACACTTTTAGTTGGGGGAAAAAAATGTAGCCAATTCTGCTGTGAAGAAATGTAAGGAAAATGAAAAGCTCCTCTATTCTAAGAAGCTCCCTGCCTCTTTGAATGTTATATCAATAGGAATATCAAATAAGGAGTAAGAAGATCAAGAAGGGAAAGCATCAGCTCTTTTTTGGCTTTCAGAGACCAGCAGAAACAGAGAAAATTTGCTGGTAGTTGATATATTGACCGGTTTTCATTATAACTTCAGTGTTTCTTTCAGCTGAAAGAGAAGATATGTCTTGATTAAATGAAATGTCATCTCAGTGTTGAATTAATTACGTAGAGCATGGGCAAGGACTTGGTATTGTATTAATTTGGCTGCTCTGGAGAAAACATCAACAGGCTGTTTGTGGATGACAGCTTCATACTCTGCCAGCTTCTGCCTAGGATCCTTGCAAGTTCTGGTGTGTTAAGTTTGGTAGAGGCAGTGAAATCATTAAAATTTCCCTTTTGTACAAGCTAGAGCAGCACTAAAAAAACTTCCAGGCTTTTCCTCTGCAGTTCAAAGGCAGTGGGCATTTGATACACAAAGGTGTGGAGGACTGGACCCTAAATAAACCACTGAAAGCCTTTCTGGTCCCTACCAACTTGCACAGAATTGACCTCAGAGATGGAAAGAGAAGACCAGATTTCCATGTTATTTAGCACTGAAGATTTTAAATGAATATTGAGTTGTTCCCTGCCTGGTGGTTGATTAAGAACCGGCCACAGCCAGGGGTTGGCAAAGATCAAGATCAGTTTTACAAGCAGAGATTGACTCCAGCAAGTTGTCACAGTCTGCTTTTCTGGGAAAAGGCAATTATAACTCAGGAAGTTCTGATGTGAAAATTATTTTGGCAGATATGCTCTTTTTTTAATAGTTTATGCATGCAAAAGCAATAGTGAAGATAAGGTGATGGGAAAGGTGAATCAAAGCAAAAGTCTCCTTGTGTGGGGTCATGTTTTGTTTCCAAGACATGCTCAAAGGAAATTTAAAGATATTCCCTGGATTTGCCACCACATTTAACAGGTCATTTCAGGCTTGAGGAGGAGATTCCTGGAACTTTGTAAAAGGGCTTAAAACCTGCCTTTATGAAAGGTCCCATGGGCAGAGATACAATGACGGATCCACCCACGACATCGCAGCCCTGATTTGGGTTACACTTGGGCCAAGGCAGGAAAATAGTGGTGGTTCACTGCCTGCTCAGCCCCTCACCCTCCCACAGAGATGGCTAAAAAGGTTCTGTTCTGTATCAGGGTGCAGAGCCCTCCCCTCCAGGTAGTGCCTCAAATCACAGGTGTCATTACTGGCAGTCGCTGTGGGAGGTTTTACAGCACAGACGTTGTTTTATGGTTATTATTTATTTTTATGGTTCATTGGATCAAGGCCCCCAATTTGCTTCATAGCTCTCCAATGTCAACAATTATCAGGGAGCTGCTAATTGGGGCTGGATCAGAAAATCAGCAGCCTCCTATTGCTGAAAATCTCCGTGGGTGACATTTCTGACACCTCCAAAATCAATGGCAACAAGCCCAACGACACTGAGAAAACCAGGAACATATCCTGCTGTCCTATACCCATCTCCAGTAACAGGTCTGCAAACTCAGAATGAAACCTGATTTCCACACTGATAAAAGCTAATGAAGCATAGAGGAGCATCATTAAGCCATAAGCAGTTTTTGCATTAGAGACTAGAAAGGAGGACCTGTTGGTGGGTTTTTTGCTGGTTTTTCTTTCTTTTTTTTTTTTCTTTTTTTCTGTTTTTTTCTGGTTGTTTTTTTCTGGTTGTTTTTTTCTGGTTGTTTTTTTCTG
>WEKY01046625.1:1304945-1323625 GCA_013390045.1 Picathartes gymnocephalus
AAAATTTTTTTTTTTTAATTCCAAAAAAAATCAGGAAAAAAATCCAGAGGAAAAAAAAAATCTGAAAAAAATCTAAAAAAATTAAAAAAAAACCCCAAAAAAAAAAAAAAAAAGGCCAAGCTGGCAAGAGGTGAAGGGTATGTAATTGCTATTCCTTCTGCAGCCTACTAAAGCTGCATGTTTTAACCATCTGAGGACAGGAGGGAATTTTCTCTTCCAAGAGAGCAAAATGTGGGGTTTGCGTTTTCTTTCTTTTCAGGAGGGGTGTGGGGTGAAAGAGGTGGGCTTCATTTTCCGTGGGATTAGCTAAAGCTCCTTCCACTTTTATGTTGGCAACATGAGGTTTCATCAGACCTCTGATCCTGCCCTGAATAAAAATATAGCATTACTGTCAAAGTGCAGAGCAGAGGGCTCGAACTTAACTGGATTAAAGCACTGGATTTGAGGCAGCATTCTTGGCTTCATGGAGGGAGGTGTGGGGGCTCCTGTGCTCCCAAATTCAGCTCGAGCTTAGGGGGGTTCTATTTGTGCTGCTGACTGAAGAACGTCAGAATTTTTTTCCAGGATGTTTGCCTTGATGCTCAGCTGTCCCCTCCATGCTGCAATTCCATGGATTTATCCTTGGCAATGCCCCACTGGCAGCAGGCTCCCTGCCCGTGGGGTGCACCTCGTATTCATGGAGATGTGTGCACGAGTTAAACTGCAAATAAATGCCACATTTGCTTATAGCTTGGTGTTTGCCTTTCCCATATGAATAAACATCCCTGGCTGCTCCTCTCTGTCCTGCCCACACCCTTGAGAACACTTTCACAGCCTGTTTGCTGCCCTTGGCTCTCGGTTTGCTCTTTGGACACTTTTCTTGCCAGATTTTGCAGGTTTTTTCTGACCTCTGCTGATGGTCCAACGTGTTGTGGTTTAATGGTGTGTTTTATGAGGGAGCAGAAGCCTCAGAGCATCTACTCCTGCCTTGTTGTGTGTTGTACCTCCTGTCTTGGTGAGCGCCTGCAAGCTTGGATGTATCCCCACATGTCCAGTAATGAGCATGGGCTAATTGCCTAGGCAGATAGAAAAATAGATAGGTAATTTGTAGCTATTTAATTTTACATTAGGTGGAGGGATGTAGGGGCAGAGGCTAATGTTGTTGGCATTTCTTTTCAGGGTTGTTAACCAGATATGCTGCCTCTGGGGCATAACAATGCCTCCCTCGGTAGAGCTCTAATACTTTTATTACGTTCTTATTAATTTAGCAATGGCCTAAAGTCTGTGAGGCACCTTCCAAGGCATGGTCCCTGCCCTGAGGACCTTACAGACTAATTCCAAAGCATGATACAACCGGGGATTACTCAGTGAGAGCAAAGGCCTAATGGAGTAAGAAATGGTTTGTGTTAGATAAATGGATAAGGATGAATCAGTGCAAGAGTTAATCACGTTGTTCCTTACAGGCACGTGGGGATAAAGCAGCTCCTTAGGAGATCTGTGGTGTCTTTCATGCAGGGACCATAGCTGAAGGTGTCTCCTGTCTCCCAGATTCGTATGGGTGGCTGCTCTGGGAAGCAACATGCTCCATGTGCAAGAAGTTATGTGAGTAAAGGTCTGTCAACAAAAACCTTGGCTGTAACCTCCAAAATTGGCCATGTCCTGTCCCCCAGAAGCACCAGCAGCTCTCACTCCATCTCCCCTCTCAGCCCTTTGGAGGCAGAAGGCTGGGAGAGGTTTTTTACTTGGAGTGAAATCGTTGTGCTGCCCCTTTTTGCTGCAGACTTCAGTTCTTGGGAAGCCACAAACTGATGGTCCCAAACAACAAAAGAGCTTTGCAGGAGGCTGGGGAAAGGGCTGGAGGGGAGCAGGACTGGAAAAGGGCTTATGCTCAGGGGTGGCCAGAGGCTCCCCCCGCTCCCCCCAGCACCTGTCCTGGCTGTCTGAAGGCTGCGAGCTGCCCAGCACTGCCCGTGGCTCGCGGGACAGATGGGTCTGCAACAGCTGAGGGGGCTCAGGGCAGGCGGGATGAAAGTGAGACAAGGAGCCCTCCCCTTGGAGCAGTGTGGGCTGCTGTGAGCCAGTGGGGAACATTTGGTGTCCATGTGGCATCTGGCAGCAGAGTTTGCTTCTCTGGCATTTCCTTTGGTGAAAGGAAGAGCAAAGCAATTCCTTTCCAAGCAGCTGCTCTGCTGCGCTGGGCGGGAACAGCATCCTCCTCCTCTTCCTCCCTGCCCTGGCCCTTGGCAGGGTGCTGCATCCCAACCCCCCAAATTAACACCCCCAGCCCCAGGTAAACACCCTTTGTACTCATTTACTCCTTCGTATTTTTTACTACTGAGAAAAGAAAACCTCTCTGCATCACTTACTTTAAAAACGAGTTGCTGCGGCAACTGGACGCCACACTTAAAGTGCTCAGCTCTGTCTTCTTGACATCATTGTTTGACTTCCAGTTGCTGGAGCAACAGATCTCTGGGAAGAACCAGGGAGGCTGAGGTTTCTCTGTCTTTCTTCCTTCACGTTGCTTTTCTTTGGAGCATGAGAGCACCAGCAATCGTTTGCTTTTCACTGAAGACACACACACTGTTAACATATGATGGGAAGATGTCAGGCAGTATTAGAAGAAATGGGGGTAAGGTCAAGGGCTCATTACAATGGGGGAATTCCTACAAAACTGAAAAAAAGAGGGAGAGAATGAATGAGCTGTTTTGTGTCCCAAGATCAGAGGGCTCCAGAAGTGCCTCCAGCACACCCAGTGTCAGGCATTCACCATGTAATGTTGTTCTGTTGGTGGTTCTGAGCCCCAGGTTTTCCCAAAGCAGAGACACAGCTGGGGTGACAAGCAGAGAATGTGAAATGCTATCAGATATAACTGTATAAGTCAATACCACAATGTAGCTCCTTCATTTCCTCTTAATGAAATATTAGACTTACAGCTTCCTTCCCAAAAATTTTTTCTTACTGTCAGTGTTTTCTCTGGCCAAAGAGCAGCTGTGTAAGCCATCCCAGATAACTTTCTTCTGCAGTGGGATGCAGGAGGGCATATGGGACAGCTGTTTCCTTAATTATTGCTCTCTAAAAGCTGCCTGTCCTCCCTGGTAGTTGTTCAGGGCTCTGGCTGAAGCCACGGGGTGCTTGGGGGTGCTGCCCATCGGGTGCACCAATGTCACCCTGTGCCAGCAGCACAGAGGGACCATGTCCCCTTTGCCACGGGGGTATCTTGGTGATGCACTGGGACTTCAAGAACCAGAATAATGTCCATTGTCAAAAGGCTCAAATCCAGGAATGCTCAGCTCCATTTTCCCAGGCTGAGACTCTCTGCTGGGTTTATGCACTGTGGTGGCTGAGGACATCCAGGTCCTACCTCAGCATTTTGGAACGGACACCAAGGTCCTGCACAGAGATCTTGGTGAAATGTGGGTGGTTTCCACAGAATTGTGGACTCCTTGAATGGTTTGAGTTGGAAAGGACCTTTGAGATCATCTAGTTCAACCCCCCCTACCATGAGTTGGGGGTTTCCTCTGGGATTAGTGTTTGCAGAGCTCGAGGTGACAACAGCTATTGACTCTTAGCCTGATGCTGAATTCACAATTCTCTAGGCCTGAGTTTTGAATTTCTCCCTGGCAGGAGGCCGACCAGGTGAGGTGTAAAGGCCAGGGCAAGAGGAAGGCTGGAGGTGGGATGATGGATACACGGGAATAAACGCTTCGTGTTATGCATTAAATGAATAATAAGTGAAATGTCAAAGCAGGGATTGTTTTTGGCAAGCATTTTAACCTTAAAAGTTTAATGATAAACTACTGCACTTTTAGTAGGCTAAACATTTCCTTGATTACCTGATAACACAACCATGGGATTTCAATTTGTATCAGTAAATTAGGAGAGACCTTAAGTGATGCTGTTGGATGGGCTAGGATCTGTGAAATTTAAAGTGCTGTTTTTAATTGAAAGGGATTTGAAGTTAAATGTTCATTTTGAAAACAAAATTTGAGAATAGTAATAAAAAACCGTTAAATCTGTTGGTGTCAAGATAAAGGCAACTGTCATTAAAAGATACTTAGACTCATAGAACCATTAAGGTTGGGAAAGACCTCTACGGTCATCAATTCCCACTGTTAACCCAGCCCTGCCGAGTCCACCACTAAACCATGTCCCTCGGTGCCACAAAGGTACTTCAAAACCTGAGATTTTCTTGTTCTGAGAATTCTTGCTAAGGTATCTGGCTGTTCAGCTCATACCGGATTTCCATATATATACAAAACTGCAAACTTTTTCACAATGAAGTTATGGTTTCAGTATTGCACCCTCAATGCCCACAAAATACACAGAATTCAAATTAACAAATATACATGCCTCAGAGTCTACACAATGTCAGCCACAAATATGCAGGCAAGAATGCTGGTTGTTAAAGCTTGGAGTTAGCTATTAGTGAACATTTGTATGGTGCTCAGATAATTTGTTCTTAAATGCCACACATGTACCACATGGTTCAGATGTGGTTTGAGGAGCTATAAAATGGGATTTCAAACTGGTTCTTGTCCCTACTCTTAAAGCCATGGCTCAATTAGGGCTCAGATGCATCTCAGCTCTAGGGCTGGCATCCTGAGTCAGGGATTTGTGACTAGCTGGGGTTTGTGGGAGCTGAAAGGCACGGATGCAGCTGCTTATTAGTGAATTTGTGCACGTGCCAGTCTGCAGTGAAATGTACTTGAAATAACCTATCCTAGATGCCTCTATGAGGATGATGGCCCTGATGATTTAGCTATTTCAGTTCCAGCTTGAATTATTCATGTATTTGAAAACACTCATGAATTATTAGTGTTTTCGCTAAAAATATAATTTAAAACCCCAAATCCTTCCGACAAAATACAATATTTATTTATTTCTCACTGCTCTGATGTGCTGTCCCTGCCCTGAGACAGCCCTTCAGCCCGAGGCTCGTGGGGAGATGCAGAGTCAGGGCACAGTGAAGGCATCAGCGTCCCTGCCTTGACCTGTGCCAACAGGGAATCAGCCCCTGTTGCAGCAAGAAAAAGGAAGACTCATAAAACTTAGATATAGACCCAACTTGTTTTCTTTAACTCTGGGCACTGGCTTTTGAGGAATGGTGACTCTCTCACACACATGGGTTTCGGATTTAGAGGCTGCTTTCACAAGCTGACACACCTGGAAGTAAGGTGCCCAGCAGTGGATCAAAGGAGCTTGATCCCCGTGATGGAAACTCCTGACCTGGTACAAATTCACCACCTGCTTCAAATGCATCCAATGGCTTTGTGACATACCTTGATGCTGGGAAGCTTTTTGCCAAGTCCAGAGCTGTGTGTCAGCTTGAGACTGACATAATGTGGCCAGCTAGCTCAAAGCTGGAGCACATCATACCATGTGCTCAGGCTAATTCAGCAAAAATGTGTTTGTGCTTGATCCAGATCGAATCTGTCCTGCCACGAAACCTCAGAGTACAGCAGATGTGATATTAATAGATGTGGAACCACAGCCTGAGCCTCTCCCCCTCCTCAAACATCTGCAGAGAGGGGGGACGGTGGTGCTGGGAGGAGGCATCCTGCAGGGACAGCACTTCTGCTCTCCTTTTACTCTGTGAAATTCCCGGAGCTTACATTCATTTTAAAGAAAGCACTGTGGCATAACTGACAAAAAATCTCGTCCCTTCACCTCGGGGGATTTGTTTCTTCCAGGGAAAGTTTGAGTAGCTGCTCTCTAATGAAGCATCTTAATACACCATGTAGTTTTTTCTCTTTTCCCTCACAGCTCTTTCACTGCAGTAAAACTGCTTTAGCTATCCACAGTACCAGTAGTTTTTTAACCTCTTTGGGCTTTGTATTATCTTAAAGATCTTGATTTCACCTGGACATAATATCGCCCTGAACTGCCCAGTGCCACTGCTGAGCCCTTGAAAAATGTCCTTTCTATTTGATTGCTTCAGAGAGACCAAGATCTGTGTTTTTCCCTAGTTAAAAAAAAAAAAAAAAGCCTTAAAGCCTCATAGTTTTCCATGAGATTCCCTAGGCTTTTCTTCTCTTGCATTGACTGTACATTCCACTAGAAATCTTTCATTTTCTTGGCTTCTGTCATAAGAATTTAGATTCCCCCCCCCCTCTATTAGCTGATTAATGTGCTTTCATTTTGTCTAAAGTGTGTGTGTGAGTGTGTGTGCGTGTCCTCAACAAAAGCCTTTTCTCTCTTCATCTCTATGTTCTGGGACTGAGGCCAAGTTGTGATTGTAATAATGTAATCTCTCCTGAATACTTGAAGTGATGGGAAAAAATGAGATTTTGAAAATGAAATAGATTAATCTATACAGCTAGAGGGGGGAAATCATGCATTTTAATTAGCTCTTGAGAGTAATTTTCCTTAAAGTAGTACAAGCCAGGTGTGCAAAAGTATTCTCCTGCCTTAAGAGTCTTGTTTCTCCTTCTGGAGTCCTTGGAAAAGATGGTGACAAGTGACAAGTTCATTTGGGATGCTTCTGTTGAAGGGATTGAACATAAGGTAACTTGATGGGACCTGATTTTTCAGAGGTTGCACTTAAGGATCTGTCTGAAATCAAGCTCCTCTCCCCCTAAAAATGCCTCAAACCCTGAAGCAGCTGCTCACTTCAGCTCGCAGGAGGACTCTGGTTTTTTGTGTGCTCGTGCACACAGGGGAACGGTGATTTATCAAGTTGTTTTATTTAACTTTTGTTCAGGATGAGATCATTCCCTAAAAGGTGTTCACAGTTTATTCCCTTGCTGGCTGGGGCTGCTGTCTGTCCTGCAGGCAGGAGGGCAGGGAATGAGGGTGTTTTTCACCAGGCAGGGGCCCAGGGCTGTGTTGGAAGAGAAAAGCTGACCTGCTGTAACTCACTGTGTACCTCCTCCTGCTCTGCCTGCTTGGGAAATGAAAATCACTTGTCCATTGTGGTGGCTGTGCCCATTCTCACAGTCTGGGCTGGGAGAGGACACCTAGACAGTGGCTGGTGAGCACCTTCTATACATCCAACATACTTCAGTGACTTTTGATTGTCAGCCAGTTCTTTTCATAACCCTTAGTTAGGAAGCTGCCTCAAATATTCACCCTAATTTCCGTTTTATTTTAATGGTCAAGGAGCAGTTTTCTGATGGCATAGCAAATAAAATGTCATGATTGGGGCTGGAGAAGTGTTTGATTCATTGATGAAGGTGTTTATTCATAGAATCATGCAAAGGTTTGGTTTGGCAGAGATTTTTAAAGATCATCCAGTGCCAACCCTTGTGCCATGGGCAGGGACACCTTCCACGAGACCAGGTTGCTCAGAGCCCCATCCAACCTGGCCTTGGACATTTCCAGGATGAGACAGGGCAATTTCCTGCTGATTGAGTCTGATCTTTTCCCAGAACCACTCCCACTTCTCCTGTTCCAGCTGCATAACAAACATCTCCCATCCTGCAGTGCTAACAAGCTCCTCACCCTCCTCTTTCAGCCCTGGTCTACAACCAGCTGCAAAGGACACATGATTTTAGAGAATGTGCTGTTTTACCTCAGTCTCAGTTTTACATCCCAGCCAGGCATATTGAAATTTTTCAAACTTCCTTTTCAATCAGTCACTTTGGCATCGTAATGGCTTGGATTGCTCTTTTCGTAAGTCTGTTTTAATTCTTTACCTTTGTATTTTAGCAACAAGTTGCCTTGAATTTACAGTTCCTGTTGAATTCCTCTATGAATAGCACCTAGGTTTCCTACTCTGCAGCTGCAAACAAGGTTTAAAAGCTTTTGGGATTCCTTGGCAGCTAATAACTCCCAGACTCCAGCATAGTTAATTTTCAAAATGTTTCTCATGCTTCAATCTGGACAGCGTTATGCAGGTCAGGGAATCCTGTCAGACTGGGGGCCAGGGGAGGATGTTCCATCAAAAGCTTTTTTGGCAAATTAAAGGAAAAAAAAAAAAGGCCAAAAGGACCTTTAGGAATACTGCTTAATATCCTTTCCATCCAAAATAGGAAAAGCACCTGTAACTGATGCCAAGCACAGGACAAAATAAATAAAAAAAAAAACCCCAAGCAAAGACCTCCAACTGGAAATATTTCCTGAATGATCTCACTGAGAATCCCGTAAGTGGCTGGATCAGTTTTCGGAAAAAGGGAACATGGGCTTGAGCTCCATATTGGAAGACAAGAAAAAGCTTCAGGAAAAAAAAAATGAGTCAAACCCAGATGCAAACTGTCAGAGGTGCTGGGATTTTTTTCATTCCTGATTGGGACCTTTTGACTTTTGTACGGAAAAGGTCACAGGAATACAGCAAGATTTGAGGTGAGGAAGCAGGTCTGAAAACTGACACATAATGATGCTTGTGGCTTTCAGCTTGTGCCCACCCTGGCACAGAGGCAGAGCATGAAGGGTGAATATTGTCTTTCCAGACCTGTATCAGTGTGTGAGGGATGTGGCAGGGGATGGCTTGACCAGCAGAGGACTTGTTTAGTGTTACCTTGGACCTGAGCAGTTCGTTTGGCTGTGCTGGGTGGTAAATGTGGATAGCTTTAGTGACAGAGCACTTTTAGGCCCATGGCCTCAGCTAAATTTCAGGCTCCTCATTATTACTGACTGACACTTTTTGCAAGAACATCAAGCTCATCACCAAGTTGGGGTTTGTCTTTAACTCTGAGTGGATCTTGGCTTGTGTCTGACCTAGAGTCAGATACTGTCTCTCCTTTTTAATGATGTGTCTGCAATTAGTATTTATTTTAGATTTAATCTGTCGGTGCCTGTCAGCTAAAACCTCAATAATTATGATCTTGCTGTCAGGGAGGAAGGAAATTAAACCTCAGGAGGTCACATCAAGACTGTGAGTTGGCTCTCAGTGTATTGGGGATCCTGGGCAAGACTCAGTATATTTAGGGGCACGACCTAGAGAAAAATGCACAAGGTTTTTTTCTGTATATTTGGGCCAAACTGAGGCACTAAGACACATTTGGATGGGTATTTTCACTTAGCAAAAACACCTGCTCAGAGCTGGATTTCACTGTTCAGAATTTTTGTGACTCATGCTTGGTTTTTCTTCTGCTCTTCTTCATTTATCCCTCTAAAGAAGTTAAACTGGATGTATCCTGAGACACACTGGAAATGTTGCAAGGCATTTTCTTTTAGAGGTTAAGAAATATAAGTCGACTGGATCATACAGATCAGATGTTTTCAACCTGTAAATTGCAAATGAATAGGAGAGGCCTCCCTCCTATTTTAACTGCCAGGAAAAAGAATCCTGAAATCTTTCTTTTCCATTGCAACATAGACTCATGAGATAGAAGAGACTGAGACCTGCCAAAGTAAACCCTCATTGAGAGCCTGCTTGGAGCTTTAGGAAAGATTTAAGAACTTATCTGAGTTGAATTAATTTGCCTAGTCCTCGTGATAATTTGGCTGGAGGTGTTCACTCCTCTCAGATGTGATGCAGGCTGTAGTACTTAGACACAGATTTAACCAGAACAGAGGGTCTCAGGGAACTTCCACACCACCATGTGAACACCTTCAGCTTGCCAGACTGATGCACTTCATCAAAGTGGACTTTTCTGTCACAATATGATTGCTGGATACGAGGTACAAGCCTGCACTGCAGGTCTGCTCAGAAGGAGAAGTAATGCATGTGCCATATGGTAGAAATTGATGTCTGGTAATAGATGTTTCATATATTCCAAGAACAACATTTGCTCCAAATGAAAATTCATATTCTTTAACTCTTTTTTAACCTACAACTTGATTTTTAAGTTGAGGTTTCTGCTCAACTTAAGGCTCTGCTTTCTCTGAGACTCCACAACATCCATGATGTGTACTACACCCTTCCTCCACCAATACTCTCTGTGGGCTCAGCTTCAGATGTCCCTTCATCCCTGGTGCCCTGCTGGGAGAGCTGTGCAATGCTGACAGCTTTTAATGAGCTGCAGAAACCCGGGGCAGAGAGGGCTGCTTTCCACGGGGGAGGGCAAGCTTATCTCTTAATTTCCAATCTCAAAAATACTCTGGCGTCCTGGGAGATGAAGGGCCTGTGTGTGTAAACGTAAAAGATAATTACAGCAGTGTTTCTGGCAAGTGAAGATGATGGAAACACCACAACACAACATCCCTTAGCAAAAATCTGGTTGGAGAGGGCATTTCTGTCCCAGGCTCGGTGTGCTCCAGGATTGTGCCCATCTCACTGAATGCTTATTTAGGAGAAACAGGGTGAGGAGTCTCCAGCATTACTGAAATAACTCAGTATTTTAGTGCATTTGGAGTTTTATGGTCAGATATTTCATTAAAAAAAAAGCCAAACAAACAACTTTTTTTTAATGCAACTTACACTATTTAGTTGTAAAACAGTAAGTTACTTATTGGGGAAATTAAAGGAAACAAAAAGAAAAATTACTAAACAATTTGTATGCCTCAGAGTAAGGCTGAATCTCATTTTCAGGAGAGATGTGATCCTTAAGTACTTGATAAGAATGACCCTGATAACTTCTCTCTGCATAATTTAGACCTGACTTTGTTCAGCCATAGCAACGCTTCTCTCTTTTTGGGTATCTTCAGTGAAAATCAGCTCTAAATCATCCTTTGGGAACAAATGTGGAAATGCAGTAATGCCTGGGGTGGAGGATAAACAGTTCCAAAATGCTGGCACTGTTCAGCACTGAGCTTCCCTGGACCGGAAATTAACAAAAATACCATATTTCTGTGAAGCTTTTAGGGGCATGCAAGGTACCAGAGTATGCTCAGTGGGTTTAGGAATCACCATGCAAACCCTGACTGGGGTCTCCTCAGAGCTTCATACAGTGATTTATCAAGGGGAAAGTGTTCCCCTCTGCTCCCTGACCTCTCCAAGCTTGTCCAGGAGAAAAGGGCATCTACCAAACTCTCATCCTAGGATCTGTAGGATACATGGAGATATGGATGTCTTCAAAACCAGCTGGGTTCTGGGCATATGATAGGTAAGCAGAGATCTTCACCTAGGCACAACAGTCCTTCACCTGCTCCACACACGATATTAAATATATATATAGCATCTAGAACACATCTAATATAACATATAACATACAAAATAATTATATATATAGTATGTATATGTCCTGGACACAATTATACTTTTCTCCCTGGCACATTTCCTTTTCTTCCTCCCTGTATACGACGCTGATCAAGCTGTGCCACTTGAAGTGCATTCGTGTGGGTCTTGTGAGGCCTTTAAACTTCAGTGGGGCAAAGGACCACGTGGTTCAGAGTCCCATCAAATAGAAGGGTCTAAGTTGTATCTGGTGAAGTCCAGGGGGTCACATCATTGGTTCAAAATGAGGGAACAAAAACAGAGCAGAGAATTGCAGCCAATGAGCTGGGAAAGACTCCAAAAAAATAGCAAAGCTGCCTCTTGGTGCGGACAAGATGTGTTAACTGGATAATGGAGTGAAGAAACACCAGGAAACAGAGACCTTCCTTTGCAGAGACAGAACTTATCCAGCACTGTCTCCTTTCTCCTGGAGTGGCACATGCCTGTTTTGGCTGCTGCCAAGAGAAGGTGCAGGGCAGGTCCTGGGCCTCTGTGACAACCCTGGAGACTGTAACAGTCTGCACTTTGTGATACACCAATCACATACGGCAGCAGAGGGAGGTTTTCAGGTCTCCGTTTCCACCATTTAATGGGATTCTGGCTGCAGCAAAGAGAACAGTCCTGGGCCTCTTCCCATGTCTGGATGTTTTGCTGGAACAACGTTTGTGATGCACACACCCAGCTTTTTTCCAAGGTATGAGGGGAAGAGAAATGTAAGGAGAGAGGGGACTGCTGGTAGGAAGGAGAAAGCCTGCATATTTTTCACTTCATGATTATATAAGCAGCTCACACTTCTACAGGTTTTAGGTGTTGGCTTCTCAATTTTAATATGATGAAAAGGTGCCTAGACGGATGAGTGATCTCCCTTAGTGGAAGAATGCTTTGTGTAACTGGTTGTCATAAATTCATACCTAAATCTCCAACAAACTGAAAGGCACTTTCATCTGCCTGAGGAAGATGATGTTGGTTCCTTTTTTTTCTGAGCATACTGCTTCCTGTCAATATAAAATCTCTACAGAGAAGGAGGCTGTGAAGAGGGTTGCTTGTGCTGAAATACAGTTCTGTGGGAGCTGTTTCATGTTCTCCTGAAGCTAGACAGGACTACTATCCAGAAAGGAGACAGCTGCTGCAAAATACCCGCTCCCCCAAACTCCAATTGGTCCTTCTGCAGTCCCTCTCTGATTCCTACACTGACCCAGCCGGTCAGTCCGGTCGGTGCTGGCAGGCTGCGTTCTCCTGTCGCTTTCCTCAGCCCTGGGATGAGATGAGTATCTGCCTGACAGTGGCACAGGGAAGAGGAGGTTCCAGGGCTCACAGCTTGCAGATGCACAGATAAAGATGAGAGGACATCTGGTCTCAGCCTCAGTCTGTGAGACAGGCTCTTGGCAGCGCTTTCTGAAGTGGCTGGAAGTGGGGAGGAGGGAGGGGCACTGCGGATCGCACGCCCTTCTGCTTTTGAAAACGCAGGAGGGTCCTGGGGAGAGGGCTGGGCAGGAGAAGCTGCCAGATGTGAAGGGATGCTCAGCCAAAGGAAAACTTCCAAAGGCTGAACCTGATTTTCAGGCGTGCAGGGGTGTTCCCATGCAAAGCTTTCAGAGTGGCCTCTCTCCTCAGCCTTGCTCCCAGTCAGAATTATTTTCGGGTTAGTGGTACACTGCCCCACCCTCAGCCCCCACAGCTCGCACGTATCAACCAAAGATATACAAGTTTTGGCTTTTTTTTCAGGTTCTTGTTATTTAAAGAAAGAATAATCTCAAATAAGCACAATCTGTGATCAACCTGCAAAAACACTTCAAGGTTGTGCTGTCTGATAAGCACAAATAGAGATTGACTATCTAAAATTCATATAACCCCCTGAAGCCCCCCAACTCAGAAGTACAAATATCTCTCACACACAGAATCACCTAGGGTCAAATTCTCTGCTGGTATAAACTGGCAGAAATCCATTGACTTCTCCCATAAATCAATTTAATTAAAAGTGTCTTCTGATGTGTCTTTGTTTAGCAATAATGTTAATTTGAGAAGGTGTGATGGCAAGAAAACAAATCCCTTTACATTCCCTCCCTCCAACCCTCTGGCTAAATTTTGTTTGTAAAGAAAATATTTATTCTTTAAAACGGGAAAAATAAATGTATTGTTCACAAGGAGTCTTTTGTTCTGCCAACACATTCACTCAGAAGAAGCTTATCTGAGGTTGTGTATTGGAGAGGGAGGAGAGAAAGGGCCAATTCACAGGTATAAATTGCCCATAAACGTCGGGACAATGAGTTCACCTGATAAAATCAGACCACCCTCCCTGCAAAACTATACCTGAAGCATAAAAAAATTAGTACTTTTTGAACTTCTGAAATACTGTGATTTATTTAAGAACTTTTTTCTTTTATCTTTTCTACACATCTGACTCTTCCACCAGGACTATCTCATTAGACTTAATTCAGCAAAATGCTCCCGAGTTTAAATTCACCGGCAAATCACTTAAACACATGCTTAACTTTAAGCAAAAGCTTAAGTCTCAGGCATTCAAACCATTTATGTGTGATTTATTCCTGTCCTTTTGGAGAGCAGAAGGAATGTAACTTGGCCAATCCACAGCCGATAAGGAGGCAAAACCAAAGTGACAGATCGAGGTGTTGGGAAATATTTGCGTGGCTCTGAACTTGTGGATTGGCTGGAACGGGTTCAGATGTTTCCTTGAGCTCTGTAGGGAATCCTCATGGGGTTTTTTCCTGCTTTTCACATGGGTTTTAGACAACACGAGGGCTCCTAAGGCCCAAGTGCTCTTGCTCAGCGCTTAAGAGCATGTAACACTTCAGGACTACTTTGAGAAAAAAATTGGGACAGATGGCCAGCCTGCTGGATTGCTACGGTTGTCAAGGGTCAGCTCCCAAGTAGGTCTCTCTCAGCCTTCAGTGCATCTGTGATTTTAGATTACTTAAACTGTATGCAATATGTGTCATGAGCATTTTCTTACATTTGTGTCCTATGGGGTCTCCCAAAACCCTGAAACGTCAGGTGTCACTGTGCCGGTCTTACTTGTCATGTACCAAGAGAGCCCCAAAAGCAGCTCCTGCTGGAGACTGTCAGCGCAGTCTTTCCTTTAAGCACCCTTGTGATAATTTCATTTCCTCTGGTGAAGGAGCCATCCAGGCTGTGCCCTCAGGTACCAGGTTACAGCACTCGTGCCTCTGCAGCCAAGTCACACAGGATGTCTGCACTGCGCTCTCTCCTGGATTTAGCCCACCCTGGATCTCTCCCACCAGGCAGGAGTTCTCTCTCAGCCCTCCTTTCCCTGCAGAGCATCCCACAGGTTCCCAGCCCACCATGCAGGCGGATGCTGTAACCAATGGGATCACCCAGTGGTTTCCAGCAAGGACGTCCTGGGGACTAGAGAACAAACTTGGGGGAAAACCCAGACATTGACTACGTGCTTTGTTCAGGAGGCTAAAGATGTAGTGAGCTAACGCAAGGGTTTTCTTGGGAGCGCAGGAGGTTTCAGCTGCCCTGGGCTGACTTTGGTGGATGAGCTCCAGTCCGACCCCACAGCTCGCCACCTCCTGTCTCTGCTCCCGAGGAGAGAAGGGCAATGTATTCCTTGATCTTCTCTTCTGCAATCCTCCCTGAATACAAGGGTGCAGTTCTTCCATGCATGCAAAGAAGCCTCTGTCCCTGCTGCTACAGTGAGACCATCCGCTGTAACCCTATTCTCTTTATTAAATCCATTTTTCTCGGAGGTTTGCCCACATTTTGCTGGATGTGTTGAACTGATTGAGACCTGCTCACTTCCTGAGATGTTTATAGGCTTTAATAAAGAATCTGATGGACGATTTTGTCCTCTGAGGGCAAGGATTTAAATTTTAGCCTGTATTAACTGAGGAGATATTGAGGGATAAACTAATATTTCTGACGTAGAGGTCTTATTTAATTTAATTCAAAGCACCCAATTTTACAGAGTTAAACGTTACTGCTGGAAATAATTTCAAATTTGCAAAACATTGAATCCTAAGAATAGTTCTGAATTGAGCTTAAAAGTTGTATGTCCTTTAGGGGACTGAAAGAGGGAAAAGAATCAGAAAGGGATAAAAGAGAAAAGACTGCAGGAGCTAAAATAAAGAAAGTCAATCCCTTCATCACCTGAATAAAACCCACTAAGTGTTGAAATGAGGTCTAAAGATATTAATTAGGACTGTGAAGTAGAAAGGCAGCAATTATTTCTTTGGAAAGGCTCTCTTAAGGACTTAAGCAGAAGCCTGGAGGGGGCTGCCTCCAGCTAGAAGGAATTGCCCGTGGCTTTACCAGGAGAGAGGGAAAGAAAGGAAGCAATTACCCACTGAACAATGGCACATTAAGAGGCTCCTTTCTGTTTTCAAACCCAAGCTCCCTCCCCAGCGTGATTTTCAGCTGGAAGAGGGGAGGAGAAGGCCCCGTGGGAGGCAGCAGCTGCAGGCAGGGAGCCCCTCTCTGCTGGCTGGGACAGCCCCGACGGCCAGGGAGGAGATGGAATGGGGATGTGGGAATGGATCCTGTGTGAGCTGTGAGACTGCTCATTCCTTCAGGGATGGGTAGCTGGAATAGGGTTGTCCTGTGGACCCAGTTTTGGCAAGCCTTCCTTCCTCAGATGGCAACAGAGGAGGTTTAGATTGGAAATTAGGAAAAAAAATATTCACAGAAAAGGCTGTCAAACATTGGAACAGGGTGCCCAGGGAAGCAGTGGAGTCACCATCCCTGGAGGGATTTAAAAGATGTCTGGATGTAGCACTTGGGGACAAGGTTTCGTGGTGGGCGTGGCTGTGCAGGGTTAGTGGCTGAATCTGATCTTAGAGGTCTTTTCCAACCTAAATGATTCTGCAATTCCTGTTCCTCTCTGCACTGTCTCCTCTCTACCCACTGACTCCCTCGGCTGTTCTCCATAGCCAGAACACATTCCTCTGCTCCTCTGGGAGTTACAAGGAGTTGGGGAGAATTAGTCAAACATGCATAAAGTGGAACTCCCGAGTGCATTTAGAAAAGACACCACTTTTTAAAACTAGAACCCAAATCAAACTGCAGGCCATTGCAGGCCCCCTCTCAAACCACCAGGGCACATGGCAGAGCACTGCAGAGCAGAAAGTTACTGGGATTTAAGGCATTGCTACAGTGAGATCCCTGGTGGGTGAAATACATGAGCAGCACACATGGCTCAGTGTGAAGGGCAAAGAGAGGAGTTGGAGACAGGAGGCCCTTCCAGCGCCCAGCACCCTTCCAGGGCAGGGGGAAGGAGGGACAGCTCTGCTCACTGCACACCTGGGAGCGCTGAGGGGGTTTCAGCACACACACACACACAGACACACACACAGACACACACTCTCTTGATGGCTGCGCTGCACCTCGGCCTTCCAGGAGCAGGGGCTTCACCCATCTCCATTACTCCCCAGACTTGGATGTGCAGGAACAACCCATGGCATCCGTGTGTCAGGCTGAGTACAGGGAGCAGCTGGAGCCTGCTCTGTTTTATGAGGTCTGTAAAGCTCTTGTAGGTGCTGGCAGCCGCTCTGTCCCTCCTCTCCCACTCCAGCCACATCTCCCCCTCCTCCCACAGCCAGGCACCCAGCCTTGGCCTCTGGCCCCAGGGCTGTGCACAGCTGGACAATATTTTTGGGCTGCTTGAAACAGCCGATTCCCACTGCCTTTCTCAGCCAGTCTTGTTCCTCTCTATGTATGACCTTAAACCCTTCTTCCTGTTCTCCTCTTGCTGCCTTTTTCTTACACTTTGCCTCCCCTGACCTGTTTCTGCACTTTTCCTCTCCCCATCCTTTTGCAATCACATTGAGGGATGCTTTCCCATCTCCAGGACACCTATTTCTAGTTGTCATCTCTGGGTAGTGTTCTGCCTCCTTCCTCATGACTCTGTTTCCAGATCCATATTTCTGCCAAGGTTGTATGAAGGCATTTCTGCAGCCACAGGTTGGCCTGAGTGGCTGGAGGGGTTTGTTTATCTGGGTGGAAACCACCCCAATGCCTCGGTGGTCTGTGTGCACCCTCCACTTCTGCCAGGCTGCTGGAAGCTGCTGCCTTGTTCATGTATGTGCTGCCTCACATGTGTTGGAAGGTGTTTTTCCCCTTCCATTCTTCTCTGGATAGAGCTGACTTCAAAGAGATTTTGTTCTTCATATCTGCAGGTCAAAACAGTCAAGGAAATGATGCAAACAGGGCTGATCCCTGCAATGTTTGCGGGTCAGGAGGTCAGCAAGGAGACTGGTTTTGTTCCCTGGTCAAAGGGAACTTGTTGCAGTCCCTCTTGGGGCAGTCTTTGCAGGAAGAGTGGTCGTGGGAAAACCAGCCTAGGTAGGGCTGCAGTGGCACCAGGGACTTCAGTGTCCATCCAAGCTAGACAAACCTGATGGATGAAATGTGGATTTTGAGCTCATCTAACAAAGTGACCTTGATGCTCTAGTGGAAGGTGTGCCTGCCCATGGCAGAGGGGTGGAAATGAGATGCTCCTTAAGGTCACTTTCAACCAAAACCCTTCTATGATTCCATGATTCTAGGCACCAACCTGGATATTGGCATGGCTGCAGCCACTGCTGGGCATCAGTGTTGGAGATCCCTGATGTTTTCATGTCCTTTATAGCACGAATCTATTCACCCCTGTGGAACAATGGGCCAGACCTTCTCTTGACTCCCATGAGCAGATTTTTCTCCCACTCATGCTGTGAGGCCTGAAGTTTGCACTGTTTGTCACCTGAGCCCTGTTTTGGGGTTTACTGGTGGAGAGGATCTGCTGACAGTGAGGAATTTGGGTAGGTCTGGGGATGCTGAGAGCAGGTCACAGCTGAGCCTGCCCACAGCTGGCTCCTCTCTGCTGTCTGTTGGGAAGGGTGGTTGGAAATAATTGAAGTACCAGAGCTCAGGTGTTGAGCTGATGCCCCTGCTCAGAGAGAACACGTACAGGCCCTGGGAGGGTTGGTTTGTCTGCTGACTTGTGGGATCTGCAAATTGTGGTTCATCCTCCATCACTTTGCCAAGGTAGGGTTGTGCCATGGTTTTGCTAGTAGGTATTTTTAGTCACTTGGGGACAGGACTGTCGCTCTGTTGTCCTGTCTCACCCCTGTCCTGCTCAGAGCTGGGAAATGAGCAGCAGAGCTTGTGTGCAGCTGAGTGTGGCTCCCTTCTGCAAGTTCCTCTGCCTGGTAATCCATAATCCTGATAAAGCACCATCTGGGCTGGAAGTGTGTGAATATCCAACATGACAGCACGTCAAATTCTTTCTTTATGCTTATTAATAACAAGCTGTAAAAATAGCAGTCAGACAAGATGAGATCATAAGGCTGATCGTGGGATGCCATATGCTCTCTGTTTTACTGAGGGAGGCACACAGAGGAGACCTGTGCTCTCTTGCCAGAGCAGGGTGGGGCTGGGGGGCAGCAAGGGCTGTATGGGCTCTATCCTTTTTAGGATAGAACATGGGAACAGAGGGGCGCTGCTGGGAACTGCTGAAAATCTCTGAATCTGAGGAGCAGCAGGTCTGTGGACAAGACAACTATTCCATGGGTTTGTGGTGGCTTTATCTGGTTGTGACTCCAGCTGCTCTGTTCTCTGACCTTCCAGACCACATATCTCTGTTTCTTTGAGGTGATGACACCTTAACAGAAACCAAAGATTTTCTTTTCTTTTTTTTTTTTTTTGTTTG
>WEKY01046625.1:1323634-1343156 GCA_013390045.1 Picathartes gymnocephalus
TTTTTTTTTTTTTTTTTTTTTGATTCTGTTTATTGTGAAGTTAAGGCTTGAAAAAACGCAGAGAGAAAATACTGGGCCCATTTCTGTTTGTACATGCTTCAAAAAAGATGATGTGTATCTTGGCCAGCTGTGAGATAGCAACATTTTCTGTACTTTAAGGAATGATACTTCCAGCACCTAGCAGTGTCCTATTTGTCTTTCATAATCCTTAGGCTGAGAAGTGTTAGTGTAGATTAGGGCTCTTCAGACTTTGATAGCTCATGGACAGCAGTGCTGTGTTAGTGAAGTGTGAAGGGCAAGAACCTGCTCCCTGCTGACCCAGACCAGGCTGCTGTGACTTTTTTTTACCCAGGGGATTTGCCGTGTGTTACACCTGGGCTCTGGTTCGTGGCAAACTGCAGAAACAAACTTTCTGACTCTTTCCTCTGCGTAAGGAATTCATTTTCTGTCTAGAAGTGTTGCTTCCTTGGCAGTGCCCTGGCTGTGGAGCTGCACGTTCTGCACACCCTTGCGCTGCTGCATCTCTGCCTTTCCGGAGGGGCTGTTTTTGGGGGGGGATCACTCTAACACCCAAACCAGCGCCAGCGAGGCTCGGGTGCCATTTAAACCTTGCACAACCAAGAGGGAGTGGGACCTTCGGTAATATCCCTTCCCGAGGCCGCAGGTTCTGCTGTCCCGGGATGGGAGCATGAGTCAGTGTCTGGAAATCCAGGTGGCCAGATGTCCGCCAGGTACCGCGGGGCTGCGGCGGCGGGAGGGGCGCAGGGGCCGGGGCCGCTCCTCTCGCTCCCCGCGGAGGTGCGGCGCAGGTGAGGAGCCCGCACAGCCCCCGGCGCTGGGGCAGCCAGCCAGCGCTTGTGGGGCCGGCCCGGGGGAGGCATCAGCGGCAGCTGGGTCCATCTCTGCCCCCCACCCTGCTGGCTGGGAGGGAGGGAGGGGGCTGTTGTCACAGCTGCCCCGCAGCTCTCGCTCTCCAGCTGCTTTTGGCCGCCGCGCTGGTGGCTTGCAGGGAGCAGAACCAGGGACCCCTGCAGGCCCTCGCTCCAGACAGCTGGGGAAAGGCTCCTTTGGGTTTTCCCGGTGCCAAAGGCTTTTATTTTTTAGCACGGCATTAATCTGAGGGCTCTGCACCTCCCTGTTCCCCTCCGGCCCATGGGCTGCAGGCTCCGTGCAACGCACAAGCGGGTGATGTTGCTGGAGGGTTTGTCTGGAGTTTCAGGAGGGAAGCAGACACCTGCCTCGGGCTCTGGGTTGTGTTGGCGTTGCAACCAAGATAGTATTCTTTAACTAAAAAAAAAAAAAGTTCATTTTTTTTCGTGATTTTTCAAATTGTTGAGAAGCCTGGTAGCAATACAAAATGAGGACATTATATTGCTTTTAGACAGTGACACATGAGCTTTTGATGAAAAAATCAATAAAATAACTAGTGTTGAACTTAATAAACTCTTTAGAAAGCTGTGAAACACCAGGGAGTCCTCTTTTGAGGGAAATCATTGTCTTTCCAGAAGGAAAAGCAGATTTCTGAGGAAAAAGTGTGACTAAGAGTGACTGGATCTAGCTGGTAACTTGTTGGCCACAAGTAGAGGTCTCTCTCTTCGACTCAGATCCACCTCCAGCCTTCCCCATCGCCCTGGGCTGAGCTGTCCCATAAGTGTGCAATTAAATTCCATCAGCTTTCATAGGTCAGGCAATTCTCTTCCTTCTTGAAGAGGCAAAATCAGCCAAAGCCCTCAAATTCTGTTGTTGTGAGGAATAGGGCACAGCAAGAAGCAGCTCAGTGCAGCTATTCCATGGGCACATTGTTCCCCTCTGTGCCCACCTTGGGGGGTGTACGGATTAGGGCTCCATAAAGCACTGCCATGCTCCAGGAGCAGGGCAGAAAATCCCTTTTTGTCTGTTCCTGAAGGAGTCTTACTGGAAGGTGAATCAGGGCAATGGCTCTGCAGGAGCCTGTTGTAATTGCCAGATTTAGGATGTTGGGCTCTGAATAAATCTTAGCTTTTACTTTGCTGGGCTAATTCAGGCTTGAAAACTGAAATGACAGCTTATAGCCAGGCTTTTCAGTTTGGCTTGTCCAAGACTGTGCATGTGTGTTATGTGGCTAAATGCAAATAAGCTGCTCCCAGAAAACACTGTCGCAAGAGCTAAACTTATTATCTGCATGGAGTGATGGTGTGGACTGGAGACCACATAAATTACCTTTTATCTGCTCAGAGTGAAAGTGATACTGGTGCTGTAGTCCCTGACAGTAAGGAATGACTCTTTCTGGTTGGACAGGTTTGATTGGCCACTAATTTACTCTCCCTCCTCTCATAATTCAGCACAGCTTTCTTGATGCGCTCTGCCAGCTCTCCCCAATTTGCTGCTAGGAGGATTTTCATGCAAGGGAATTGTGGATTCCAGTTAAAACTTGTAGGGAGCACGCTCCTGCTTGATGGCTCTGTGCTTAGATGTCACAGGAAGAGACAGTGTTTTGTATAACTGAAAGAAAAATCCCATGTTCTAATTAGTGTAATTTATAGTCCCTTGCAGGCTAAAACAACAGCTGATGAGTCATGGAAGTTCCTTCTGACACTTGCTGAAAGAAATGTTATTTTAGCTCCCATGGTTTTTGGGGAGGGGGGAGGAACAGGGTGTGGAGGGTCTGAAATGCCTCACCCCCCTCTCCAGCACCTGCATCCTGCAAAGTGTTTCCTGTTTGAAGATTTCTGAGGTGGTTGCTGTGCAGTGAGGGAACACTGATTATGGCCATGTCTAATTATCAGTGATGGTGGATCCCAGTTTGAGTGCTTGTGTCTGAACTGAAGATCCAGAACCTTCTGGTAGCTGGGACAGGAGGTTTCAGTAGCTGCAATGCTGTCAGTGTTGAATTTATAGCTGAGCAGGCAGAAGGATGAGCACTCAAGTCCCCCTGTGCTCTACCTGGGCACTGGTGTGTTGTGAATGTGCTGTGGGCAGATGAGAGCTGAGGGAAAGGTGGGACTTCCAGTTCCATTCTCAAGGATGGTGTTCCTACTGAGTTTCAACCTTGTCCTACACCTCTGACCCAAGACTTTGTTCAAACTGGTCTCTGTGAAGGTGAGTCACTTGGATTAAAGCAAAGTTTTACTCCAGGCTGGTTTTTCCCCCCTGAACTTGTCACTGATGGTTGGGTGAACCGAGACAAACAGCTCAGGACCTGATTGCTGACTGCAGGAGTGACAGGCACAGGGGTGAGGGGACCCTCCCACCTTGTCCTGGGAGCTGTCCCTGGCTGTGTAAGTCTGGCTCCGACCATGAGAGGTCAGCAATGGACCTGCCCAGCAGCCAGGTGCCCTCCTTGGAGCAGGCACTGCAAAGCCCCCTCCATGCAGGTACAGGAGGTGCCACATGGATATTTTGCTCAGCCTGTGTTGTCCGTGCATGTGTTTGGAGTGGTTGGTGATATAAAATAAGCTCCCTGGAGCAGTGGTGTCCATAGCAAGCTGTGTCAAAGGTTCTGCCTCACAGCAAAGCTGAAAATTTCTTCACTGAACATTTTTTTTTCGTCCTGGTGGCTTTTTTGTTTGGCCACCATTTCTTTGGTTTATGCTGTTGGAAGACAGACTATTCTCCAAGAATAGGTAAAATGTGGCTACCTTGCACCATTGTCTATGCACTTCAAGAACTTATAGAGGTTTTTAAAATGTCAGGGGGGAAAAAAATTTCTACAAATCTGAATCTTTGGGTGAAAATGAAGTTGCAGAGAGTTCACCCAATGACATGTCAGTTATGAAGGGTTCTCAGAGAGCAAATGAAGTGGCCACTGCTGGTTCTGCTGAAAGTGTGCCAAGGACTATGCTGGACCACAGACCTCAGGCTCCTTAGAAGTGTTATTTCAAGTTCTAGCTTAGTCCATGATTTTGAAGAATTTCTTCAAAATTCGATGTGCTCATGGCAGAAAAATCATTGCTGTTTTGGCTCTGACAGACAGTGGGAGTGTGCACCTGAGAGTGGAGAGTCAGTGCTTTGTGAAAGTGCTCAGGACTGAGTCTGCTGCTGTGTGAGGATGAGAAAAATGAGAATCCTTAAGGGAAAGCAATCTCACAAGGGTAAGAGGGGGCCACCCCAAACTTGCTAGAACTTTGCAGGATTTTTGGTGATCTCTGTGTAACTTGGTGCATCTGGAGCAATGTGTGACCTTTGTTATCCAGGTTTATCAAGGTCAATAATAATAAAAAAAAGGCAGGAAGAATACTGCTTTGTATCCTTATCCAAATGCTCCGTGTTTGTGTAAAAACCCAGAGGAACTCCTGAGGCAAGTGATGATCTCAGCTGAGCGGTGCCAGATAACAGGATTTCTGGCAGACACACACAATTTTAAGGTGCTTTTTCCAGCTATTTTTATGGCTGTTCATGGGATGGTATTTAATCCATTACTGATATTTGCAGCATGACTTTAGAAAAACAGTGAAGGATTAAATAATTTCCAGAGGAGCTAATTTCTCAGGAGGAAAATTTCTTTCTTAAGGACTGCACTTAACCTGAAAACTTCAAATCCCCAGGTAAATTTATCAAGCTACTGGTTGTAAAAATATATTGGTTCAAACAGACTTTGGGTAAAAGAATCTCTCAAGTGAGTAACACTCAATTAAACTTAATCTGAATCTTCTCTTTCCTGATGCATTCTGACTTAGTTTATCTTTTTCATCTATCTTTGTAGCAAGAGGCCTAAAATTCTATTTTCAGGTATTTGTGCTGAAGTTTTAAGGGTTGTGACAAAACCAGATGCATTTTAAAGCAACACCTTCAATGTCTTTTTCTGTTTCTTTGGGGGAGAGATGCTACTTTCAAATATGATTAATGAAAGTTTGCAGGTGCCTTGTAGCTCTTCCTTTCTTGGTCTTATTCTGCCCTTCAGCCTCTTCTTTTTTTTGTCCCATCAGTCACTGCTGTGTGAGTTGTCCCAGCCCCTCCAGAGCACCAAGCTGGCATCTGAATAGTCCCGGAGAGAACAACTGATTTTGTTGTTCTGGTTAAATCTCTGCATGATTTTCCCAGAAAAATGGGAAAATAAGCAGAGATTGCTGAGACAACAGTGGAAAAATTAATAGCTTCTTATCAATAGTCTTTTTTTTCCCTCTGGGCCTGCATCTAACAGCTGGGGTGACTTTCCGGAGCCAAGCGTGGCAAATACTTGCCGTAGTGAACAGAGATATTCTTCTTTCTTCCTGTTAGGAATTAAGGATAGTCTTGAGGTCCTCTGAGACTTTTAATCCATGTATGATAGTGAAATGTTGTTACACCTCTGAGACTTTTAATCCATGTATGATAGTGAAATGTTGTTACACCTTGCAGCTTTGCTGGAGCAGCCCCTGGATTTCTCAGGGCAGGGAGGTGCCCACGAGCTGTTGGTCTTTTGTTTGTGGCTTCCTTGCCTGCACTGGCCTGAGGAGCTGCCCTCTGCATCTCTCCTCCCACTTACCTATCAAATGACTTATCTTCCCTCTGCAGAGCCCTTCTTCTCTCTAACAACCACCCATAGCACTGCTAAGGTGCATTTTCAGGCCAGAGGAATCACCCATCACAGCTTGTTCTTCTCTGGCACCAGGGATGAGGCTCGGCCACAGGATGGATGGTTGGTGCTCAGTTCCTTCCACAGCTTGGTTGCCCAGGTGGATTCTGGCCTAGGCTAACCCAGCTCTAGGAAAAATGGAGCTAATTAATGTTCTAGTGCTGAAATTTGTTTTCCAATGTGTTATCTCTAGAGATGTCTCCTGAAAGAGCCCAAGCCTAGGCTTGGATGTCCAAGGGGTTGGTCTGGACATGTCAGTGACTCTTTATCCCTCCTATCACACACCCAGGGATGGGAGAGGTCAGTGCCTTGGGCAGATACTAGAAATATGGGTGGTATTTCTGCCTCTGAGGCCATTCCTCTGTGATCCTATGGGCCGCTCTTGGCATCTCCAAGTGGATTTAAGCCCTTTATTTTAGGGAGCAATATTTAAAGTTGGTCTTTCATATCCTGTGCCTTTGTTTCTCTGAGTTAGTAGTACTCAGCCATGTGCCAGGGCAATTTTAGGGCACCACTCATGGTGCCAAGCTTAAGCCCTAGATCTTCTGGTGGAACTTGCTGTCCAATTGCAAAGATAAAATTCCTGAGAGAGCTTTAAAACTCAAACTCACAGAGCATTCCTGAAATAGTTGTGAAATGATATTTAGTGAATACCTAAGGCAATCTTTTGATGTGGCAAACAAAGATGCCCTGAAGCTGTTGAGGCTTGCTAGTTTCCTCTCAAGTGTATTGTGAAGTATCTAAAAAGGATTTTGCTTTTGACATAAGTGACCATGCAAGGCATGTGAAATGCCCAGGTAAGGTGGCAATCTGCTGCTTGAGTTGGAACGTGGCAAATGAACTCCAGGCAATGTAGGTCTGAAGTGACAACCTGGGCAAAAACATACTTGATGCTCTTAGAAGTGACTTTTTACCACCTGCCATATATCATAATTGATGTGACTGGGGAGGAAAGGGGGGAATGTCTCCTTTGCTCCTTTGTGTTAAAATAAAATCTTATCTGAAAGGCTTTAAATCTTCCCAGGAATATAGCCCTCCATTGGAAAAGCTGAAATAAGTCTGGGCTTTACACATATACAAGTGAAAGTGACTTTAAAATCCCCTATTAATAAATTGTCATGCTTATACCTGGTCTTGCTCTGCTAAGTGTAATTTATAGAGGAGCTCCAGTGGCTAAACATAGCACAGGGCAGAGGGAGGGATAAGTTCAGCAACTTGTAAACACAGCTTGTGTTCCCCTCTCAGGACGTTTGAAGGCATAACAAGAAAAAATTCATGGCCTAGACCATAATTTATTGAGGAGTGTCAAGGTCCTGGTTGGCAGTCAGGCTGGTGGAGCAGCTGATCAAGAATCTGAGCAAAGCCTGGATCTTAGGGATGAATCCAAGCAAGGCGGATCCTTCTATGAAGTGTCTACAGAATCTTGCTGGTGACTGCATTTCCCAAGCCTTATCTCTAGAGTTCCCTCAAACCTGACCAAGGAGCTCTGATTCTCTTGTCTGGGTGTTTTTTCTCCAAGCCATCGAAGCTCTCCTTCCAGTTCAGGAGAAACTGGGTTTGCTTTAAGCAAAGATGGACAACCACAGGCAAGCAAAGTGTGTGTCTTGACCTTCATGCAGCTGGGGAAAAACTCATCAATCAAGCCAGAGGCTGCCATGCTTCATCAGGCAGTTCTGAGCTGGTGCTCATATGGTTTAGGAGTCAAATCTATTGTGATCAATTATGCAGAGAATTAAAAGTTGTTGCACGTGTTCTTGTACTCCACAGTCTTACACTGTGCGTCTGAGCACAGGGAAGAGCTGCACTGGGGGCTGACCTTGCTGGATTGCCAGCAGCGTCCTGGGAGAGAGCGGGCAGGCCCTGGTGTTTGGACTGTCGGGCAGAAAAGGGCTGGCATAGGACAGGTTGAGTTCACCCTCCCAGCTGTGGCCGGACAAAGGCAGGGACAAAAGGGAAGAGAAGATCTCAAGGGAAAGGATGTGGTTACTTGTGGAACTGATTGCAGAAAGCTGCAAGCTGGGAATGGGGAAGAAAGCTGCTGGATTTTCTAGGAGAGACAGTGTGATAGTAGAAGATGGGCTGCTTTTAATAATCTGTTCAGAGCTATTTCTGCAAGAACAATGAATCTCTGTTCTTCAGTCATTCCCCATCTGTTTTCAGAACTCATCTGAAAACTCATCTTTCCTTCCTTTCCTCTCCCCTTCCGCTTTCTCCACTGTCATTTTTATTTTAATTTTGTCTCTCTGCTCTCCGAAGTTTTTGTGGGGATGGAGTTTGAATGAGGCAATAGACAAGGTAACATACATTAACCAGAAAAGCAAGAGCTGATTTATTTTTATTGCACCCATTTATTTTCTTCACACCCCAAACATCTTCATAAAGGAAATGATTTAACCTTTTGAGTACGAAGTATATGCCAAGGAGTTCTGGGTTTGTGTTATAAAGTATTGTGAAATGTAAATCGAGAAAGGAAAGACATAAATCCCTCCCCAGTTTGATCCAGCTTTTGTGAGGTGCTCCAGGTGATATTGTTTGCTGTGGGAAGGGTTCCTGCCTTCACTCCCTTTGTAAATATGAAAAGTAGCCTTTGTATTTATATACAGATATAAAAAGGATCAAGGAAGGGAAAGAAATTTTTACCTCGAAAGGCACTATTCCCTCTCTTTCTTAGTTCATAGTGGAATTCAGGTGCTTTGGGAGAGGCAGAACATAAGTGAAATAGGGATATGAGGTGTTAATGGGTTGAAATCTCTTAATGCATTAAACATAGGCTTAGACATTCTCTCATTATGCTTTTGCAGTTCCCCCCACCCAAACTGCTCTCGAGGGTATGCTTCCCCTGGGTTAGAATAATCATCTCTCTGGTCTTCCATCAGAGAGCCTCTGCTCAGCGAGTATTTCCAATTTTTCATTAGGATAATTTTACTGCATAGGTTTTTTTTTTCTTTTTTTCCCCTCCTGCCAAAACACCCAGCCATATGCCATTATTTTCCTCGTGTAAACTGCCGCCACTTCCCTTTCCTGAGGCGGTGGATGTCAGGGAGAAGCCTGACAGCCTCCTCTCCTGATAAATGATGGGAGCCTAAAGGGCAGTGTCTGCAGCCAGATCCTGCACGGGTGAGCGTGTGCTCCTTGGCAGAGGGAATTCGGGAGTTCCTCTTGCTGGGGGAAGTTTACACTAAAGGTCACAAGGAGATTCATCGTGCATAATATGGGGGGTTTTTTTCTTTTCCCTGCAACGATGGTACTGAAAAGAGCTGTGTGCTGGGAGTGGATATTGGTGGCAATAAGAAATAGCAGTTTGCCTAAGCTTGTAAAGGGATTTCACTTGCAGGGGTATGAAGTCCTTGCTGGGGAAATGACCTGAGGTTTGAAGCCTGTCAGCTTAAAATCAAGTCAAAGATTTATTTCACCTCCCCCTGCCCTGATAATTTACACTGAAAGTTTCTGTGGACTGCAATCCTTTTGATTTTCTTTTTTTTTAAACACTTGTATCCCTGCTATATCTGCCAGGAGTGGGCACTGTTAGTGCTGCAGCTGTTTGTTCTGTTTCTCCCACTGCCTGTCTGAAGCCCTCAGATACCTGGGGCTGTGTTGGGGCATTTGGGACAGGGAGAGCTGTCCCACGAGAGCTGAAGAGTTGAGCTGCTGAACTGGGAAGCAGGGGCTGATCCATCTTTGAGCTCAGTGGAACAAAGCCTGTGTTTGTTGTGGTGCACAGCTGTGGCTGTGTTTCCCTTTAAAGCTTGAGAATTTCTTCTGTGAGCCCTGATGGTGAGGAACAAATTCTTCCTCCTCTGTCCTCTCCCCATGTAATGGCTCCCTGCACCCCTTCCCCAAATTAAATGAAGAATTTTTTGAGGAAATTCTAAACACTCAGCTACAGGTCAGGTAGAGTAACTCTGACAGAACCTGGCTATGAAGTAACACTGAAAAGGAGCAAAAGAAGAAAAAAACAAGTCATTCAAACATAAAATAAAAGGCTGAGAATCCAAAAATGCACTAGGAAAAAAAGCAGGCTTCCCAGATCTCATAATTTCTAAATAAATTCCCTGTTAACAGCAGCACTGCTATGGCTCATGCCATTTCCCTGCTGTAGTTAGCTTGAAATATTTTATCCTCCCTTTCCTACAGATCTCCTGACTGCTTTGAAAATGAGACCTTGTATTTTTCCCTTCAGCATCCACTTTATTCTCTGCTTGTGTTCACAGACCTTAAGATGCAGTGCATGGCAAGGAGGAAAAATAGAGTTAATTTGCTGGTGTCTGTTCAGAACATGATTGCTGTTAATTGTCAAGCTTGTCCTCTCCTGACTGCAAAAATAAGCTGGCTGAAAATAATCTGCTGTGTGCTTCTGTATTTTGCTGACAACCTGCCAGCTACCAACTAGGGGTGTGATAAATGCCCAAATGGCTAAAATTCCCAACCAGCTTTCCACTCTCCTGCTTTCTGAGCTGTGCTTTTAGTTTCAGGTTTGCCATCCATGTGCCTGTTGCCCTTTGCACACAAAAAATTCAACAATTTCTCCAAATCAGCTGGAATTTCAGACATTGGCCAGCTTGTGCAGCCCCTGTACGTGGGCCCGCTGGTATTTGGTGATGCCAACAGCTGCTTTTTTAGCTGTGTCTTATGAAAATTCTCCTGAGCAGGGGCATGCTGCTACTGAGCCAATTACAAGCAGGTTGGTATTTTGGGGGTTGTGGGGAGAGATGGTGTGTGCTTGTTTAAAGCTGCTAGACTTGAGAAATCGTACTGAAACACCATGTTCATTGCCTGGCTGGAATTATGCAGAGCAGGATTTCTGCCCATCTTGTATAGCCAGAGAAGGAGTTGGGTTTGGCAGTTCAGGATGTGGCAGTGCTGTGCACAACCTGCAGCTGAAGTCTAGGTCTGACCTTCTTTTAAGGTGTAATAAACCTCAGAACCTGGCTTTGTGGAGATGGGGAGAGATCTGCTCAGTGCATAAATTGATACTGGCTGTAAATATTGCCCCTCTGCTTTTTGCTCTCATGAACAGACCCTGCTGTCAGTGCTTGGCTGGAAGACCACAGTTGGTGCTTTTGCTCCCCCTCAGGTTTTAAAATGACTGACCACTTATTGTCTGGGAAGTGAGTAGCCTTGTCTCGTGTCTCTTTGGGAAGAGATGGACAAATATTGAGGCTGTGCACTTAATAACTTTCACTTGTGTCATTTTCCCTGGAGATCCATAAGCAATATATTTCTTGACTCCAAGGTAATTCTTCAAATGAAACTTTGATGCCCTGAGAAATACCTGCAAAAAGGAGCAAGGATCTACTCACCTTAACCCAGAGCTCTTGTTTGAAGCTGAGAAATAAAATACAGATGGGAATCTGATGTTTCTTTGAACCCAGATGCAGCTGAAATTAAAGATGTGATTTATAAAAGCTGAAAACATCTTGGCTGTCAGTTTGAACTTGGTGGTTTTCTACCTGCTGAAGCAGAGAAAGCAAGTGAGGGCAGTACAGGTAGATAATGTGGAATTTTTTTTAATTATGATTTTTTTATTGTTTATTTCTTGTTAAACTGAAGTTTTTAGTAGAGTTTAATTGTGCTCAGAGGAAAGAGTGAGAAGAATATAGCCGTGATGGTTCAAAATAATAAAATGAAGGATAATAGGGCAAAGGGAAAAGCTAATTATGAGCATTTCAAAGGGAAGGCATGAACTGGGTCAATTCTCTGCCCTCTGAGGTTTTTCTAATCCTGCTTGCTTTAATACCTCATGCCGTTTGATTTAAAATATTTGTAGTAATGGGAACTCCACTGTTCCATAAACAAGGCGACCTCCCAATCCTGACCTCTGGCCCAATCCTCAGACTAACTGGGGGCCACCTTTATTTCATCCTCGTGGTCTCATATCTTCACCCCCTGCAATGCTACAACACATTCTATCTCTTTTTTAACAAGAAAATTATCCTTAAAGAAAAGATCTGCAGCCTTTGTAGATCAGATTTCTACACAATCTCGGATGTGGATCCATGGCAGAATGGCACAACCTTCTCACCTCAGATTAAGGCTTGATGGAAATGCCAAGGTTTTGATCTATGTAATAAACCTAGTATTGGGAATTTTACAGAATATTATTTTGAACCAGGGCAAGGTCCATCATTATTTCTGGATATTCCTCAATGTGTGGATTTCAGGACAGGTCAGTCTACCCTTTCAAAACAAACAAAAAACCCCCCTTTGTGTATCAGCATTGTACAGAGCAGCAGTTGATCACATGATAATATAAATAACAGGACAGGCTCATGGAGTAACATGAGGAATAAAGCTGACACAAGGACTCAAAGATAAATGAAACTAAGAATGAAATCCATGCCTTGAGAGCAAAATGTCACAGCTGGAGGACATCAGGGCTCCCAGTTCCCAACAATGGTGCTGCATTAGACACATGGGCGAATGCATTTTCCTTTTTTAATGGGAAGAAAAAACAGATTAACAGACCAGAAGGGAACCATAGTGTGGATGGGTTAGATCTCTGACAAACAGCACAGGAGGTTGGTTGTTTTTTTGTTTTTTTTTTTTTTTTTGAAATGATTTCAGCATTTGATGTGGTATTTCTGAAAGCACATTGGGACTTTTGTCTGAACAACCATTCCTGAATCACTGGGTGGAGAAAGAGGTCCAGAAGGCAAAAGGACATGACTGAGGTCACACAAAGCCTGGCTTTAAAGGAAAAAAATCTTCCTGCTTTCCAGGCTTATTCCATCTGGACGGCTGAATTGAGCTGAAGAATCATCCTAGAGCTCTTGCTGCCATTCACCACCTGCCTTGAAAAAAAATGGAATATTTCCTTGCAGTATTGTGGTTGTTTGCACATTGAAATATTGGTTGGTTTTTTTGTTTGTTTTTGCTGTCTTGGGTTTTTTTTTTTTTTTCCCTCTTTGGCTCTTGATAGAGAGAGAAAGTTCTACACAAGTTTATTTCTGTGGGGAAATTGGGCGGGATGCCTCAATGGTTAATCTCACCTTTATTCCACTGTAGCTGCTTTTCCAGTTAAAACTGCTGCCTGGCAGTTTGCATTATCAGGAGAACACTGGGAGCTGGGCTGTGCTGAGGGCTTGCAGGCAGGATTTCTCCTGTGCCCTGGGAGCCACCATGCAGTACAATGGCAAAAGCCCTGGAAATTCTGTCATGGCCTTGCAGGTGGATGGAAATGTTCAGCCATTTCCCAGCCAGTATGAGCAAACTGATAGCAATTCCCAGGAGCTGGATCCTAATCACATTTCTCTGCTTGGGGATCATTTGAACCTTAATGAGAGGTTGGTAAGGAGAGAGGGAGAGGTGGTTTTTTGTTACAGCTGAGGAGAGGGGAAGGCTTTTCTGCCAGGGAAGGTGGGTTCCTTCCAGTGCCATACTGAAGTCAATGTCTTCCCCACTCACCATACAAAGAGTAGCTGCTTCCTTTTGGTTGAGGGAGTGGGCAGGTTTGGGTCATTTTCCCCACATGTTGCTGTCTGGTAGCAGGATTTTGCTTGGCAGAGATGGATTTGACACATCATCCCCAATTCTAAAATTTGGTGGCATTTCTTTCACTCTTTGGGGAGACAGGATGGAGGGGGGAAAGCTATTTTTTTGGCTAGTATTTCCAGTAATGCCAGAGGTGGATCTACTGGTGTACAGACAGTGGTGGGCCAGAAAGGATTTTCTACTTCCCACTGACTTCTGGCCACAATTTCTGGCTGATGGCCCCAAGTCAGACAATTGATGTTCAGACATTAGTTTGCAGACACAGAACTGAGGGTTGTCACAGAAACTTTACCAGGATGAGCTCAGAGGTTGCTCTCCCAGTTTTCTTTAGCCACTACCCCTTGACACTGAAGACTCTTCATGGGATTGTTGGTGCAAAGCCATGGAAAGGCTTTTTGGAGTCCACAATGTACCTATAAACTCTCGAATCTCATGGCCTGGGAACTGAGCCAGTATCAGACAGCCTAAATCAACCAGACAGAGAAAAATGCTTGAATAAACTGTTACAGGAATGACAGGAGGGAGTTCTGGGATGTCCCTGACAAAACAGCTTAAAAAGCCTATAGTGGTTTTATTGAAGTCTCTTCAGCTTGAAGAATAACAAATTATAATACCTAGCCCACTCTCCTTTTAAGTCCTGGTGTAGTTGGGAACCTTTTGATGCTCACTTTGTTTTCTGATTACTTAAAAAACCTAATTCAGTTCTATTGCTGCTGTCAGCATTTTGAGACTTTGACCATCTTAGATTTGTCAATATTGTTCTTGCCATTCTGCACTAATTTATTGTAGCTTACCTTTTGCTAACTGTGGGTTTTGCAGATAGAAGGTTTTGTAGCTTCAGTGAGCAAATGCTGACCACAGCATATGAACAGAAACTCAGCCGAGAACAGGAAGAAAGTAATTTGAGGATTTCTTTTGTATCCCATCTTTTGTAATGCTAAAAAAGTGGCTGAGGACCAATGTGAGAAACCTATGGATAGTAGAGGCTGCTCCTAAAATGAGGAGTCACTATGTTCTTACAGTATCATGAAAAGTTCTACCAAGAATATCACAGAATTTTTCACAGGGGGCCAATATGAAGGATACTGCCTCTGCTTCCTCTTGGAGGTGTTTAACTGCCTTAGCTGTGTGGTGCCACCATAGGAATGGAGACACTAAACCCTCAGCAGGCCCCTGGGAACCCTCTGTACAATATCACTCTGTTTTTCCAGACTTTGGCACCGGGAAATGTTTTACTGTACTACTGACTTAGTAGTGAGGATGGTGTAGTTTAAGCTGCTCATCTTCTACTGCTCTCTTTGTTCTTATCTTCACCTTCTTTCATAAGCTTCCCACCTGAGCAGCTTTTTAAGTAACACCAGCAGGCTTGAGAAGGATAATTTCATAAGTAACTGCTCTCTGCATGGATACTAAAAGGAGTAGGCAGGGGTGTTTTCTTCAAGGTCCCTTGTGCAATGACTGTGGGTGTTGGAGGAATCTGCTGAGGAAGGGATCACACAGGCTTCATATTCTGTAAACAGCATCTCCTGTGGTTGCTGCTGAAGAAATGACATTGCACTACATGAACCCCTGATCTAATAGGGACTTCTCAGGCCCTTCAAGCAGTCATATCTGTCCCTTTCTGAGTATAAACTGGAGTCCTGGAAAGCAATCATCAGTCCAAACAGGCTGGATGTGTCCTCTGTGTGTATCTGGCTCACCAACACAACTGAATTTCCAGCTGAGACCCTGGCAGAGCTTGCAGCCAGGTGCAATACTAGCTGAGCTAAAATAAAGCCTCTCAAGTCAATCCAGCTGGCATCCTGCTGAGTGTCTCACCTTTTGGCATCATCTCATTTACTCATGTTCCTTATTGTGATAGAGCTCGTGCTGCTGCCACAGCTATCATAATTCACACTGATGCCTGGCACTCAAATGGTTAAACACATTTGGCTTTGCTGTCCTGCTCAGCCCCTGTAGATTGTGTTGGAAGAATTGAATGAAATTGATAGAGCTAACATTACAGTGAGCAAAACCCCCTGAAGAAAGAGTAGATGGGTGGATAGAGAGGATGACCCCAAAGAAAACAGCTGTCAAGGGCAGCTATTGGTTTATCTTTCATTGAAAGAGAGACGTAATGAATTCTAAATTAAGAGAAACTAGAAGCAAGGCTGTTTATCAGCTCTCTGCTGCAGCATCAACAGGCACTTTGGAGGTATCGACTGCAGTCTCACTTAATGTACCAGCGGGTGCCTTTCCTCAGGGTCTGGGAGCACCACGGACCTCAGGCTGGACTAGAGCTCTGATATTTGAAATATACCAGGTCATGGCAAGGACTGTTTTGCATCTTGGTCTCCTTTCAGAGGGTCTTGGAACACGGTTTTCTTCTGTTTGTCAGCTAAAAGAGCAGCATAAGCATGTGCAGCCCAAATGGCCTTTTGCTTAAGGAGGACACAAGGTACAAATGTAGGTGAAATCCCCAGGGACAGCACTGTCTGAGGGTCTTCTTGGAATTACTGGAGCTTCATAGAGCAAAACAGCTCCTCAGTAAATCTGCTCTGAGAAATTTCAAAGAAAATGTTATCCCACCTTCTCATCTATTCCCATTGTGAGAATAATTCTCTTTGTAACCCCACTCTGCAGACCCTGGCTGAGTATTTATCAACTGACCATTCAAGGGTGGCAAGCAATCTGACAACTGACTCCCATAATACAGTAGGGCTGACTGATGAGTTGTTCTTGCCATTCTGGACTGGTGTTTTTTTCTCCCCAGCTTGTCTCTGAGATGCAGGATAGCAAAGTTGTGTCTGCCCAAAGGTGGGTTTGTGTCATGAGCATAGATTCCCTTAGACTCCTAATTCAAAGGAATTCTTGATGCTGGAAAACATCATCACCTAGACAGGATCCTCAATTATTTACAGAAACATATTTCACAGAACGTGTTTCAGATATTATCCGCAGAAATCCTATGTGAATCTTGCTTTGAAAGAAAATCATATTCTCAGCATCCAGTTCACAGCAGGCCAACATCTGAGCTTGTTTGTGAGCAATGCTCCCAGCAGAAAACTTTTAAGACCTAATAAAATCTATCCAATTAACTTGTTTGATATTTCAAAGTATACCTCTTCAGAGCTAGTGAGCATTTAGCAAAACATTACTTTTTGCTTAGATTTGATGGAAATTTTGATTCTGCTCTGTCTCAAGCTCTGGTGTTTGTTTTTTTGTCTTATGTTTAGACAGATGGCCGCAAGAGTTTTCTGCAGCCCAATAACTTGCTGATTCTTTGGCTTTTGCATATCTTCATTATTGAGCTGTAGGTCTCTGAGGGGGTTGAGTATAAATGGCTGAGCCACAGAGCCCAAGATGCTGAAAGTGGATCTTCCATTCCTTCATCAACACCACTTTCCCTTAGCTGAAGTGTTGAAGATGCATTTGTCTCAATGTGTCAGCTTAATAAGGTCAAAATCCAGATGCCAGGGATGAATATGGCTCATTACATTATCTCCTTGTGAAAACAATCCTCACCATCCTCTGCAGTGCTTTGACTCTTGTCCTTACTTGGCCACATGCTCTTTTGTCATTTTTGCACATTTTTGTGTCTTTAATTAAAAGAAAAGGCCTTCCCCATGGAAGATTAATTAGGATAAGTGTGCCACCATTAATATCTGCCATGTTTGGAAAGAGATGATTCACCCTGTGATTAAAGCCAAACGGAATCTGGAATCTGAGGAGTAATTAGCCCTCAGCGGCTCGTAAGTCTGAAGGAAGCACTATTTATCAGTGGCAGTGCTAATGCAATTACTTCTCCACTGCAGCCTCCTGGACTGATAAATCATGGCTGGAGCATTGGGAGAAGCTATCAATTCAGGATTCTGCTTCTCTGAGTCTACACAGAGAAAAAGGGAGGAAACAAAGGGACAAGCAGCTTCTCAACAGCTTTGATTGTACCAAAACTATGGAGGCCAATGGAATCTTGAGGGTCATTTCTAAATCCATTTCCTGATGTATAAAGCTGTGAAACTTTGCAAAAATCATTGCAACTGGTTGAGATTATGACTTTTTTTTTTTTTTTGGAGCGGGGGGAGAACCAAGAAAAGCTAATGTTCAAACTATGACATCTGGGCAGAACAGCCTATCTGCTGAAGTTAAACTTGTGATCCATCTCTTCTTAGAACATTTTTTCATGTTTTTCCTGTGATGGATTTGTTTAGGAGTGGATGGTGAGCAGTGGGCGTTAAGATGCTGCTCCTGTTTTCTCTGTTGCTGGGGTTTTTTTGAGACTTCTTTTATTTTACAAAAACCTGGAGCACCTTTACTGTGGGGTTCAAAAGATTACAAATTCATTAATCAACAACAACCAAAATATTTTTTTCTTTCGTGTGTATATCCACTCAATCTCTGAGTTAAGGCATAAAGTGATAAAATATTATCTGGGCCCCTTTGAGAAGCCAGGTGCATCCTTGATGATGTTCTCCTCATTTAGAGAGTCCCTTTCCATGAAGAATTTGTCCTCAACACTTCCAATTCCCACTCCCTAACAAAAAGCTCATAAAATGGTTTGTCTTGCAGAGCAAGTAACCCCTTCATCCTGGTGTTCCATAGGTGCCCTTTTCCAAATCTGAATCACACAGCACTGCACCACACTTGAAAGTAAGCTCAGAGAACCTGAGCCATTCCTGGAGTCTTTCCAAAGAATTCCACTAAACTGTGCCATGTGCCTTTCATTTACATTGCATTTCTCAATCCCTTCCATTTCCTGTAATTCCTAAGATGGAACCAACCTGCCAGTAAAATATCTGGAGGTTATGGATGAGAATATAATGTGCTAGGAACTGATTGCTGGCCTGGGCCACGGGGAAATTGTTTGGGTCTTTGCATTATGGTTATATAGAAATACTCTGGATTTGAACTTGACTTCTTATCTCTGACTGGTGCCCAAATAAACAAGTGCAGCTGAGAGAAGTCTGGTGGGGTTCAGACTAGATGAAATCTTCCTTCTCACAGCTGCAGTCTGCTAATAGACTTGTTCTGGGATCGTTCTCACTATCTTCTCTGGCACTGAGGAATTTGGGCCAGGACCAAGCTGTTTTTTGCACTGGTTGAAACAGTGACCCTGTGTTAGGTGTGCAGGAGCAGCCTCGTTGAGCTGAAGCCTGTGTAGGGTGGAAGACATGTCCAGTGGCCTTTTTTGACCACTTGTGTAAGGACTTTCCATAGTATTTTAGATCTGCTGCTTGGAGCAGAGAAGGGAATAGAGTTAATTGTGGAGCTGCAGTGCAAGGATGGAGCTTGTCCTTCAAATCCAGGCAGGTCTTCCTTCAGGAACATGGAAAACGAACAATGTTTGGGATGCTCTTGTTGTAGGTGTTAATTATGTTGGGGTTTTTTTTAAGCAGATGGGCAAACAAAGCCAGACTGAGATTTCTTGAAGGAGAAGATAACACATAAAATTCCATTAGCAGGTGCTGTGTTGCATTTGTTGACATGTTGGCTGAGTATGATATGTGCCACAGAGAAACAGCTCCAGCACAAGTGAAAGAATGCTGGTTTTCTTAGGAACTAAAGGAAAAAAATCTGATGTCCCCTGTGACTGCTGGAAAAAAAGAAGCCTTAATTACCTACTGGTCCCCCTATAGAGAAGATCTGGCATGAGATAAACATTTTTCTGAGATAATTTTCTTTAACAAGTGTATCCTTGACCTAGCTAGTGAATTATAGATGCTGTTTGTCTTGTATCAAACATTTTTATTTTTTTTTTTTTATTTTCACAGTGCAAATATAAGGTAGTTTTGAGCACTGGAGAGTGGTTTGCCTTTCTAGGTCCTGTTCTCTCATGTCAAATTTTTGGGCTGGTATGCTGTTCCACAGGCGGCCTGTTAGGTATGATGTTGGCCCACAGACCCTTATGAAGATCAAAGGGATTAAGTTCAAAATTCAGGGAAAATATGGAGAAAAGGTAAGGGTTGCTTTTTTGAGGTTAAAAATGAAATTAATATAAGTGGCTCTGCCTTTATGCCATGATAGGAATCAGTTAAAGTCTTTTGACACTTTAACTGGAGCTTGGAGCCCTGTGGTGAAATAAAGCACGGGCTCATATAATGGACATGGTAATACTAAACTTCTGTGTACTTATTTTTATATGTATTCCCTACAAGAACATTTGGCTTGGGAAGCTAAGGTGGTATTTAGAAATTCCCAGTATCTGTTGATACTGTGTGATATAAAATTAACCCCAGCAATGAAATGCAGGCCAAGAAGGGATGGGTTGAAATGACCCATTGTCTTCTCTGTTCTGCACTTCCTCAGGTAAGGTCAAGTACATAATTTTTCTGTCTGGAAGGTCAGTAGTGGGAGCTACTGGCTTACCAAGGAGGTGAATTTCAAGAGACTTCTGAAATGTGACTGCTTGAGTGGTTGTAGTTAACCACACAGTTGAGTTTCTACAAAGGCTGCAATGGGGAGAAAGCAGCCAAGACAAGTGAAAAGTGACAATTTAAAACAAAATGTCTTTTTTTTTTT